>JAAXYX010002282.1:0-18196 GCA_036851915.1 Ptenothrix huangshanensis
TAATTACCTACGGGTATGGGAACTTCTTAAACATTTTACTCTTACTTTAATCTGTAGTAATTAATTTCTACTTTATCTTATCAACAGCTTTTTTACCAATCCAAGCCAACCTGAAAGATAGTGCTGTATAAAAAACATTAGATTCGTAGTAATAGCAAAAACAAAAGGACCTTGGTTCATCAGTATTACTAGATCTGTGTCCTTTGCTTATATTAGCTACACGTGTAAAACTAATTAACACTAATTAACTTACTCAGTTTAAAATTTGGAATTAGGATGACAAATCCTCCTGACATGACAGTAGAATTTCGCTAGTTTATCTCTAAACACTAAACATTCTTGATACGCACAGTAAGGCAGTGGTGAATTCCACCACGTGCCATAATTATATCTATAACTTTTGGTAACACAATGTCGCAATTTATTCGGTTAAGTTTATATTAAAGTAGGTAACTAGGATGGAAAAATAGCTTTAATCAGATCCATTTTGTAATAGATATATAGATAGTATTTTGGTGTCCACGTGGAACTTTTTTTGTTAGATTTTGATTTATCTTGTTTCAGAGTGCCAATTAGATTTATTTTGCTTATCCTTATTTAACAAAACCACCTACGCAGTTAACCAATGACAGTCAACATTATATTAATTAATTGAGTCTTTAAACTACTACCATTAGCTACTATTTAGTACCGTAGAGTCGGGATTAGGATGATCCAACGAGTTACAATTACTGGATGATGTTGGCGTTCTGTTTGGGTAAATTGACGCCAAAACTTAATGGAACAAAGAACATGCAAAAACAAAAGTGTATTATTGTGTTTTTAAGTAAAAATAAATATGTATAGTTACTGCTACTGCTTTCCATTGAGTGGGTATTTATAATTCCATGGAATTCTTGTTAAATGCTGGCAAGAACTTTGCTTATTACTATCAAGATCAACCTTCCTGAAAACTTTGATCTTTCTAATTAATTAGTGATGACTTTTTTAAGCACAATAATTTGAATTGTAACGTGAAATGGAACTCATCGTCAGTGCTAATTGTGTTTTAACTAATATATAATCATAATTGTTTAAATGTGCATTGATTAGTGTATTCTTTGTTAATTTCAGGAGACCTTCGTCCACCCATCCATCGAAACCACATCATTCGAGTCTCGCGAGGGCCGAACATCCCATCATCAGCAGAAGATGATGGAATGTCGTCACCGTCTATAAAATCACCGCCGTATCAACTCAGATTTCGACCGGGTATCGGACGCTTGTCTCAATTACATGGCTATTCAGTACTCCCCGGACGAGCTCCCAGTTCAAATGGTTTAAATATCTTAAACATTCCTGGCATCGGACGAAGTAATCAGGGGCAGTTGGCACAGACTTCGAACCAACAGGTTTTGAAATCCATGAATGAAATCTTCCCCTTGGACTCGGATACAGAGAGGGATGAGGGATACGAACAACCAACATTTACTCCTTATATCGGCGCACGTAAGCATTTTACATCACCAAACCTGTGATTATCTGTATAAAATCAAAATGTCCTGTCATTGAGTTCTCCTGTGAGAGTTTTAGCACTTTATTCTGTACTAAGATTTTAAGATTTGTTTTTTAATTCATTTTTTTTACAGGAGCCTTGAGTAACATGGAGAAATTCTTCCATCACTTACGCGAGAACATTCATGCACTTCGAGAGGAAGCTATGGAAAGAGAATTGAACTCGAGGCTGGAGGAGCAAATGAGAGATGCATCAGAAGAGTCGGATTCTGACAGTTCCCCGTTGGACTGGGATGACAGTACCAGCTCAGAAGCTGAGATTGAAATGGGCGCAGGGGGAAGTCCTAACAACTCGCCCTATAGGAGAAATGGTAACGAGACAAAGACAACAAGGATAATTAAAGAACTACTGCAATGATGGCACAAAGAATACAATTACATAGACAAAATCATAATTTAACCCATAATTTCAGGGCTCGATGCATCTTTGGGTTTAACCCGAAAAAGCTGGCAGCCTCCTGCATCTGCCTCTGGCATTCTTCATGGGCAGGGAAATGTTGCTTGCAATGGACATTGTCCCAACTTTCCCGGGAGTCGTCCAAGTAGTCGACTGAACACGAGGACCTTCAGATACGTCCCCTCTGTCACTTCAGCTCCCATCATTCCTTTCTCAGAAGATCCAGAGTTGAAAAGAGCCAATAACTTCAATCCTTCGTGGATGTGGACCAACTTGGGACTTGGCAAAAAATAATATGTGAGTGCTTTTTCCATTTACATTTTTAAACGTGCAGTTTTGATTTATGGATAATGTAACTCGCGTTTTATTGCATTAATGGAAGGTCAGATTTTTATAATTGTATTTAGTACTATTTTGCTTTCGTTAGGAAATTACACCGGCAGCAAGATGCAAGCACATTAGTTGATGCGAATGAGAAAAAGAAGGAAAAGGATCAAGTTTGTGGGGACAGAATTGCAATCTGAAAGCTGTAAAGACCTAACATGAACCTTAACACAAGAGCTGGCCTGTCTCTTGTCTCATTTCCATTTCCATTTCCATAGTTTTCAACAAATTCTAATAATATAATTAAGCATATGTTATACACATATCCTCCCTCTAGATTCAGCTTTCCACTTCTAGTTCCATGATATAGCTATCTAGGGATCTACTCTTGTATTCCAAAATCCCATAGCATACCAAAAAGCAATGCAATGAACTTAAAGAGGAAAAAGCTTTTAGTCTCTTTCCGTCTTTTTAGTGTTTTCCATGTTTCCAGTCCTCTCTCTCTCCCTCCGTGGGGAGACGAGAAGACAAATATTTACAAATTAATTAGCGGAGACGGAAGTAGAAGCGTGATAAGGACGATGAGGATAGTGATAGCGGGGACGCTACTACAACGACAGGGACTATGACACTGATGCCAGCACTAAAAACAGTCACACCACCAACTCATCTCGTCTCATTTCAACTTATTTCGACTCACTCAGTCACTAGTCAGCTTCACTAATTACACAATAACACAATCACGTACCCAAGAACAAGATACTAGAACCAGAATCAGAACCAGAACCATTGGCAGTATAAGTATCATCAGCTGAGCTAGATACATTTCTTTCTCCCACAAGCTAATTCGCTGTAAGCTTTGCTTGGGCTTCGACTTTGGTTTCGGCTTCGAATTGTGCTAGGTTTGATGGTAAAAGTAAAAAAAGAAAGTCAAAGTGCAGTATAATTATAGACACAGTGTAGGAGATGTGGAGCCAAAGAAAGTATTTACAGTGCTGCTGGGAAAGAGTCGGATTCGGATATTTAAACTAAACATTTTGGCACGTGGAAGCTGGAAAGGAAATCGAATGACATTGTTTATCTTAACTTTGACATCCCAAGTAGAAACAGGAAAGCGGAGGAAGCTTGTCTTGGTCCTGGTTCTCATTCTGGTTCGGATATTATAAATGGTGCTATTAATTATAGAAACAGGCTATCAACTAGCAAATCGTAGGATTTCGTACGGTGCAGAGTCATAGAGCTGTGCATAATTAATTGAAAGGGGCATTGTAACTAATAGTAAGTAAAATAATTAATTGTTGATTGTTAGTCAGCCTGAATATTATTCTATTTAGAAATGATGTTAGTATAGTTATAAATGCACCCAGAATAGATGCTGTAATTATAATTACAAGCGAAGGGAAAGCCAGGAAGCGTATATGTGTAATAATGCTACTTGTATAGTAAGAGCGTTCATGTTTTTCATGTACACGTGTGGCAATATAATACTTGTACTAGCTTTTAAACCATGTCACAAATTTTTTTATGTTACCTTACAGATATCTGATATGCTATATGCTATTAATAGTTGTAGTTTTAGTGTTTATTTTCGTACAACGTCGATGTCAGAATGGAAACCAACCAGCATTAGCGTATTTGCAATATTGTATTGTTCTAATACTGTGTTTCATCTTGAATTATCGTACAAAAATAGATTGATTATCAAAACTACTTTACCGTAGTATAATAGTACTGTATTACTAACATGTAATTACATTTTTTAATCCACTAATCGCATGTGTTTCATGTAATTCTATCGGCATAAGTACCGACTAATTTCTGCTTGGATTCCATTTAGATACAAAATCACTATAAAGGCACATCTTTATTCACTATTGTCATTAATTGTTCTGTGGGATGACAAATGTGTATTTTGTCAATGTAATTGTAAATGTATATGTCAACAATTTTCGCAATATCAAATCAATACATGTGTAGACTTATTATTGTTATGTAATCCTTTGAAAATATGCAGGTATTTCTTATTGTAACAAAATTTTGAAAAGCACGTAATATCGAATCACTTCAACGACACTATACATTCAACTGTAATTGATTAATCGGCAAAAAAACTTATTTAATCTGAGTGTTAATTAAGTGTAGCTGCTTTTAACTTTATTAATTATTACTAACTACGAAGTTTAAAAAAAGTACACTGAAAAATGCAATCGTATTCATAATTGTTAGACTGACGTTAATGCACTTTTGTAGCTTAAAATTATTCAAGACTTTTTGATGTTAGTTGCAACTTATGATTCTGGAATTATGTGCAATTGAATTATTTTCTACAAAAATTTAAAACTGATTTTTAAAAAAGTAGCTGTAGATTTTATGTCAAGCTACAATACAATTTTAATTGTGCATGTACACAACTACATATACAAGGTTAAAAGTAATAAAGTGTAAAGTCTATCTATAGATACATTTGACAAAATGTTAGAATGTCAGAGTCAGGCATTCAAAGATAGGCCTAATTTATGAATTGACTTTAAATGTTACGTTAGAATACAAATAATAATTACATTGTATGTAGCTACTCAAAATTAACAAGTGTAATTACATACTTATGACTATGAGTACAATTTAATAAAATTAATACATATAAACTAATACTAATACTATTGTCTGTAATAAAATTACTGATTGTGATTATAAAAGCAACAGTTGGATTACAGTACCACTTCTTTACTGCCTTGTCTTGTTTTTATTTTGACTGATTCTCGTGAGTGTGACTAAGTTGGAAGACATTCTTTACACTAAACTTTAACTTCGACGTAATTATTAAAGGAATACAAATAATTACAGTCACTGAAATCACTGATAGACTTGTCATTTCAACATTTTGATTCTTATCTCCTTCACAACATACATACTTACCTATATCAATTTGATATACCTAGGTTGCATTTGGTGCATATCCATTATTGATACAAGTAATTACAAGCTACATACATGTGATAAAAGTTCTGCTCCACATCGTTCCATTCCAGTCAACACCTAAGTCCAAGTCCAAGACCAAATGATACAAATTCAGTACATGACCCTTTTAGCCTCAAACGTAAATAATGATAAGATAGTATTCCAAATTCTTTAAAATCGTCTCAAAATTACTTCCTTCTCTGGCTTGCCTTTCAGATATTTGTAAACAAGCGCATAAAAATCACAACATAAACAAGTGACATGACGAAAAATTCACCAAATTACTGAATATACAGAAAGGATTTTACTACACTATCACTATTAGTTGCTACGTTAGTTTGCAAACCTTGTATCTACAATCTACTAATTGCTTCTCAACGTTTAAAATAAAAATATAAATGTGTTTACTCACAGTCTACAGCTCATTCATCACATCACTCGTGAACTACGCTTCGCTTTCCAATTTCCAATTTACGTATTGTAACTATAACTAGTAGTATGCACATCATAATGAACCAATGAACCTTCTTATTTGAACAAGTGATAACATTTATCCTCTAACCTCTATAATTCTTTTCAATGCGCTAAACTAAAAGAAAATTCTAAATTATATACATTGCATTGCAAAGAGAGGCAGAGCAGATTTAGTTACATTGTACTGCATACGATTCCTAGTACAATTTCAAATCCAAGTATAGCTATAAGGAATCAATGCTGACACCGACTTTAAAAACTGGAATAAACTGGAGCATATGCGTTAAATTATAATTAACAATCAGTAATACCCTAGCCCTCGTCATAGTATTAGTAGTATTACCAATTCCAACATAAGCGGCAAATGGATCACAATCACTGCAAATATCACAAGCTGTTGCGTCACCAGCACATGCAGCAGATACAAAAACTAAAAATATTTAATTCGTCTTTATTAAATTACTTAAATCTGCACAACTACATATTTAAATCAATATCTGCACTATGCTTCAACTCTATCTAACCTAATACTAAAATAATAGCTAAACGAGTTCAAGTGATTATTTCAGAATTTAATTATTATTCACTTTAATTACCTAATACTAAAAATATTAGTCATTAGTATTCACTACAGCTCATGCACTCTTACACTGTGCACTATTAAATACTGACGATAAGTTGGCTTAAAGAATTTGATTGTGGCATGTGGAGCACGCTTGGAAACTGGACCAACTAAAAACTAAAGCAAATCTGAACTGAACTCGCGAACGTTGAATGATTGAACTGAAACTGATCGTGATGTGATGTGATCAAGAGTTAAGTTTGAGACACGAGTAAATTATTAGGCAAGTTCTTATTTGAGACTGGTGTGGTGATTAAATAGCAGGTTGACAAGTGTACTTTTAATACTTATGTCAAGTTACTATTTGCATTTGCAATTCAAAGTCAGTGCTAATAATTTTACCTACTTCAATGAACTTGTTGGTCTCATGCTCCTTAGTAACTATGAACTACATAGAAATAGTTTCTCAGCGTCATCACTGGTTGTTCTCGTTTGATTGCCTAATTGCATCGTTTGGGTAGCCGTTAGGTTAAGTTTTAGTGGTCAAAGGTTAAGTTTAGTTTCTCGTCGTTAATTTAATATAGAGTTTGGTTTTAATATCATGAGCTTGAGAAAGATTCCAATCATTTCACCGGAGTCATCACAGCAGGACGCAATGTCTTCAGCCCCATTATTAGCATCTAGGGGGAAACGCGCTACGAACTATAGCAGTTGCTATGATAATCTGGCATTTGAATCGGAGGTGGCTGTGGTAAGATAGTGAAATCATTACAGCAATTATTATTAACACTAGTGACCACGGGCGTATCTCGGACTGAATTTCGGGGGTGCTGTGTAATATTAGAACGAATTTTTTCTCATTTATACTTTTTAAAAAGGTCTATGTTTTCCTATTAAAACTACTGGAAAGAGTGTACGTACATAGGTACCTACATATTTTTCCACAATTAACACTTTTTGAATACCACCAATTTTTCGAATTTACACTTTTGAAAAGGTATATTTTTTATATTAAAACTACTGGAAAGAGTGTAGGTACCTACATATTTTTCCACAATTAACGTTTTTTGAAAATGTCTACTTTTTTTAAGTAACACCTTTAGAATGGGTGTACTTTTTCCCATTCGCATTTTTCAAAAAGGGTGTAATTTTTTGATAAACACTTTTTGAAAAGGTCCAATTTTTCCAAAAAATTTCTCGGAGGTGCTTCAGCACCCAGGCACTCACCCCAGGTCAGATACGCCCTTGCTAGTGACAAAAAACTGAGTAATATAATTCAGTAATTCCTAACTTCCTACTGATTATTATTATAGCAAATGGAACTGTCACTTATATGTACTTTCGTGATAATTAATGAATATTGTAAAACAGGGCCAATCCCGTGAAAGAGACCGCCTGGATGAGAACCCAAGAGGTTATGACATCGACGAACACAAAATCCCCATAGACAAACTATTATCCCGGTACGGTTCCAATCTCACCCGGGGTCTTCGAGATGTTCAAGTTCAATCGAATCGAATCCGCTTCGGAGCAAATATCCTCATTCCACCAAATAAAGACTCCCAACTTCTCCGATTCACCAAAGCCATTGTGGGAGGACTTAATGCCCTCCTTTGGGGATGTTGCTTCCTCGCCTTTATTTCCTTCGGAACTCAATTTTTGGAGACGAACGTGGATAAAATCGTGACGGACAATTTAATCCTCGGGATCTCACTCATAGTCGTCGTATTCATCTCAGGAATGTTCAGTTTCTACCAAGAATTCAAATCCAATAAGATAATGGAATCGTTTAAAAAGATGGTGCCTCATTTTGCACAAGTGTTACGAAATGGGATGTGGAAAGAAATGGATGTTTCGGAACTAGTGGTAGGGGACATTGTTCAAGTTCACTATGGTGACCTCATCCCAGCTGACCTGAGAATACTGGAATGTTCCGACTTCAAAGTTGACAATTCAAGCCTAACAGGTGAATCTGAGCCTCAGAAACGGGGAGTGCTTTGTACCAGTGACGATCCTTTAGAGAGCAGAAATGTCGCCTTTTTCTCTACCAATGCTTTGGAAGGTCATTGCAAAGGGATTGCTATTAGAGTTGGTTCGGGAACATTTATGGGACGATTAGCTAATCTAGCGAGTAAAGTTGAATCCAACAGAACACCCATTGGGATCGAGATGGACAGATTTATTCTCGTGATGACGGTTCGAAGTTTGCTTTTCGGAGGAGTCTTCTTCATTCTTGCTATGATAATGAAGTACGAGTATTTGGACGCAGTTTTCTTCGTTATTGGCATTGTGGTTGCGAATGTACCTGAGGGTTTGTGTGTTACTTTTACAATGATTCTGGCCTTGACAGCGAAGAGAATGGCGAAGAAGAACTGTCTAGTTAAAAACTTACAGTCGGTAGAAACACTTGGGTCTACGTCTGTCATTTGTTCGGATAAAACTGGCACACTGACTCAGAACAAAATGGCCGTGGCTCACATGTGGTTTAACGGTGCAGTAGCAGAAGCCGACACGACCGAATTTTATACAGGGTCAACTTTTCAGGTTGATGACCCCGGGTTCAAAGCGCTGTCAAACGTAGCAGTGCTTTGCTCTCGGGCCGTTTTCAAACAAGGGCAGGTGGATGTGCCCGTGCAAAATAGGTGAGAAAACAGTGCAACCCTGTTAAAACAATAAATAAATTTAAAGGAGTTTTATTATACACGAATTATCGATTACGATTTTCAGATTAGTTGAAGGAGATGCATCCGAAACGGCGATATTAAAATGTATGGAAATTCAGCTGGGAGGAGGAGTAGTAAAGCAGCGTGAGAAATACCCGAAGCTTTGTGAAATCCCCTTTAATTCCACGAACAAATTTCAAGTGTCAATCCACGATCTTCGTGACCCACTAGACTCCCGTTACCTACTAGTGATGAAGGGAGCCCCGGAAAAAATCATTAGCTACTGCACCCACATTTTGATCAAAGACAAGGAGTTTGAATTGGACCAGGAATGGCGGGAAGAATTCAATAGGGTCTATACCCTCCTAGGGTCCTTCGGTGAACGGGTTCTTGGCTTTTGTGACTGTCGCCTTCCCTCCAATAAATACCCCATAGGCTACGAATTCGATTCAGAAGACCCGACGTTTTTGGAAACTAGTTCCTCGTTTGGATTCCGGTTCGTTGGTCTCATCTCCATGATCGATCCACCTAGAGCCACAGTTCCCGAAGCAGTTGCCAAGTGTCGATCAGCAGGTATCAAAGTTGTGATGGTGACCGGTGATCATCCCGTAACAGCTGTAGCTATTGCCCGTGCCGTAGGTATAATCACCGAGGGCAATGAAACTATAGAAGAGATTGCTGCAGGTCGAAACTGTTCTGTGAACGACATCGATCCCCTTGAGGCAACTGCTGCAGTTATTTCAGGATCAGAGTTAAAACTGTTGACGAAGGAAGAATTGCAGAATGTGATAAGGAATTACCATGAAATCGTCTTCGCCCGCACAAGTCCAGAGCAGAAATTTATAATAGTGGATGCATTCCAACAGTTGGGTCACATTGTAGCTAGCACAGGAGACGGGGTTAATGATTCCCCAGCCTTGAAGAAAGCTGACATCGGCGTTGCCATGGGGATAAGTGGAACCGAAGTTTCCAAGGAAACTGCCGATATGATTCTTATGGATGATAACTTTGCCACCATAGTCACTGGGGTGGAGGAAGGAAGGCTGATTTTTGACAACTTGAAGAAACTAATTGCCTACAATTTGGCGGATAATATTGCAGAAATGTACAGCGTGTGGTTATTCGTTCTGCTAAGGGTTCCCCTGCCCATGGGTACCATTGCTATGCTTTTGAGTGTAGTCGGGACAGATGTTGCTCCAGCTATTTCCATAGCTCATGAACGGTCCGAGGCCGATATTATGAAGCTAAAACCGAGGAATCCTAACACAGACAAATTAGTAACACCGCAGTGAGTCAAGATTCAGAATTCAGTCATAATTAGTAGTAGAAGAATAAAAATTAATAATGTATTACTTAATCATAATTATCCGATTTGAAAGTCAAATCGTTGGTTTTTGTGTCGACCTTCCAGGCTTCTTTCATATACATATGGTCAAACATCCGTGTTCCACCTCGCAGCTGGTTTCTTCACATATTTCGTGACACTGGGGATGAATGGATTTCTGCCTCCTATAATGCTGGGAATTCGGGAAGCGTGGGACTCAGCAGCAATTAATGATCTCGAAGATTCCTATGGGCAAGAATGGGTACAACATCTTTGCTGTATTTCATCATCTATAATTTATCCTCATTCACCTTTTTGCTTCGAGTTTATAAGAAAAAATTGCATGGTGCCTTTTGAGAGGTTGTTTTGAATGATTTTTAATTTATTATTACCTTTATTCCCTAGACCTACTCTGCCCGACAGAAACTAGGTCTTGCTGCCCAAACTTCGTTCTTCGTCGCAATCGTGATTATGCAAGTGGCAAATGTGATCATTTGTAAAACGCGGAGACAAAGTTTATTTCAACAGGGAATGAGGTGAATTTTCTACATGCTTACTACCAAACCAACAACACTATTTCGCATGTAGTTTCACATGAATAGAAAAAGTCTCCAAATGTCAAACTTATGAACAGATGATGATTTTTGCAATTCTTGCTTGTAGAAATTGGAAAATGAATGTATCGATACTTTTCGAGTTGGCACTACTCTGCTTCTTTGTTTTTACTCCGGAGATGGACACCTACTTTCGACTTGTCCCCGTCAGGTAATATAATTAATAGTTAATTATAAGTAACCAGTAATTATTATTGTTATTTAATGCTATCATTGAAGGCGCTATGAAGACATAATATTGCGGAGTTCGAATCAAATGCTACCACTGTATAGAATTAGAATTACGTTTTGGCTGTTAACAAAATTGGAATTTGAATACGACCATGTTTTATACTTACAGTTGGCAATTATTTATTCCCGCACTTCCATTTGCCTTCCTCCTCATTATCTATGACGAACTACGAAGACTGGCTGTTCGTTCATTCCCACATGGATGGGTTCACTCGGAATTTTATACTTAAAATTAATGCAATTAATTAAGCAAACTAATGTCCATTTCAGATTCGTGAAGTACACGAGCGCAGCGCAAGCGTACAGCGTACCTGTACGTGTATTAAATTGCCTACAAACGTTTTACAAGTTGAATGAAAATAATTTACACTTGCACATCATGTTTTTACGAACAATTTTTTTCCCTAGCTCACATTAAAACTGGCGCTCCAGCGTCTAGCCGCCAAAAACGTCAGACGAAATTTTGGAACTTTTTGACAAACTATAGCTTTGATCAAATTTGAAATACCAAAAAAGCATTTTTCAAAATAAAAATCAAGCACCTTTCTAGTTTGCTTTAACTAAAATTCATAGGTTGTTGTTATCCTGTACAAGTGAGATGAATTGATCCCAATCCCAACGCAATGCATCAAAAATTATGATTATAAGTATTTCTCATTGCAAGATTTAAATGCAAAAAATGTATGTAAAAAGTGCTTCTACTAAACAAAACTAGAGAAATCAGCATTTGATTTAGAACTTTCAGGGTTTCGAGCTTTTACTGATGTAATATTATATTGTTACACACTTGATATTAGTTGGGACTGCTATTATGTACTGCTAATCGTTGGTAATAATAACTACTCAGTTAATTCTTTCAGCATTCCACCACCAGAAATGAATCCTCCAATCCAATTCAATTCACTTCCTCCTCTTCTGTCTCCGTAAAGTCTCAGTTCTCAATTATGGACTGCATACATTACATAATTACATGTACATTCCATACGACTAGGACGCTAAACAAATCATTGCTGCTGCTGCTTGGAATGTGAAATAAAATAAATTACAGAGTTGGAGTGGACTACATGCGTATGAATTGGTTATAATTAATACTAAATCTTCACGTTGCCTTATAGAAACGGTAGCGGATGAGAATAGTCACTGGAATAATAAGGACGCCAGAAACGATTGGTTTGTTGGTGCTGGCACCAGCTATATGCTGGCCCGGTGAAAGAGTTGTTGTTACTTCAGGAG
This sequence comes from Ptenothrix huangshanensis, assembly GCA_036851915.1. Lineage (NCBI taxonomy): Eukaryota > Metazoa > Arthropoda > Collembola > Symphypleona > Dicyrtomidae > Ptenothrix > Ptenothrix huangshanensis. Next base: position 12,335 of record JAAXYX010002282.1, read on the forward strand.
TGTTAACGAGGCTGAGTGCATTTATAAGTCCGTAGCCGACGTGGTTGTTCGGGTACTGGCTTTCTTGTACGCCTCCACAGTTCTCGTTGGAGGGGACTGTAGCAGTAGCAGTTTTAAACAGAGCGTTTTTAAAACCCTCCACTGTTCCATTCGGGTTCGTGGTAAGATAAAGCGCAGCTAATCCGGAGACAAAGGGTGCCGCATAATCTGCCGACTCTTCCAGGGCATAGAGATCATCTGCTGAAGATACTGCACCAAAAACGCCTGATCCTGGAGCAACACAATCGGGCTTAATTACATTTGCATCATCCGCGCTGGGCCCTCTTGAAGAGGTCGCTACGGGTTTTTTCTCTTTAGTCACTCCGCCAACAGTGACCGCCTTTTGCTCGCCGGATGGGAAAAGCACGTTACCGCAACCCTGGGAATCGGCTCCAGCGGAGAATATCATGAGGATTCCCATGTCTACTAGATTTTTAATCGGTAGAGCAAGGTCAGATCGAGCACTTGGGTTAGCTGACCATGCGTTGTGGATAACCTTGGGAGCTTCACCACATTTCGGGTTTTGTCCTTTTGGGTCTGTAGGGCAGGCCATCCAGGTGAGGCAATCGGCGATTTTGCATTCGTCTTCATGACCGTCATTGTCTGTAGTTTTGCAAGCAATCCACTTAGCATCAGGAGCAACTCCAATATTTTTGGTTTGTCCAACTATTATGCTTGTCGCCATGGTTCCATGATCAGACCCTGTCTCAGAGGGTGCATCTGAAAAGCTGCCTGGATCGAACCAGCCATAGGTGGCGCGATGATTACCTTTTATGGCCTCATGAGTGGCCCTCGCCCCTGGGCCGATTATTCCCACGACCACTTCTTTACCTTTATTTCCCTGAGCCCAAACCTTCGGAACCTCAATGAAATCTATGCCCCATTGATTAACACCGTCCTGCTTAACCGGTTGAGCTTGCCTGGTACTTTTCTTTTGGTCGTATTTCGCTCCAAGCCATATCTTGGAAATGCCTGGGGCGGTCTTTAACATCTCCACTAACTCTTTATCCCCACCCCTTATTGTTATAAGGCCACTAAGAGGATGTTGCTTTACCGTGTACCCTCCGGCGCTTTTCTTCGTAGATGCTGTCTTGATTAGTTCCAGTAGGGGACCCTGGACTTGATCCGCGTGGCTCTTAAGAGCGTTGTTATACGCATCGAGCAATGCGGCGCGGGACGAGAAAGAAGAACGCTTTTTTTTAACTTCGTCTATAACCCTCGCTGGGTCAATCCCAGCACTCCTGCCAAAAATGCAATTATCTCCTTGTTTGTCTCCAATAGTTTCGAGCTTAGGATCTACTTGTGGAGCAGCGTACGTTTCAGTTGCCAGTCCAGCTAAGAGAAGGAGAGTGACGACATGGAGATTCTTCAACATGTTTTCGCACGCAAAGGAGGCTTTTTTCGAAATAAGTTGGTGCTGGAAGGGATAGAGTTGTTTTATTGTATGTAAGCGCCAGGTTCTTTATTTCGTTTTAGAGGTTCTTTCTTTGTCGAATTAATATCACAGGAAATATGAAATCAAGCCCATCCACGTAGAAGTATGTGATAAAGAATCTTACATTTCCAGTAAATCAAGGCCTTTGACTTGTTTATGTTGATGTAATTTAAAACACAGGCTGATACAATTACAAGTTCAAAAATATGATATGTGCAAGAAACGTTATTTAGCAATTATAATCTCGAGTGCATCTTTCTCTTTACAGTGTATATACTGACATGCTCGTTTGGTTGAAGGTAAACGTTGAAACGTAAAATTCTTTCTTGAATATTAACGGCAACTTACAATTACTCTGTTGTATTTTCTGTGCAGCATTTCTTCAAATCTGTCTTATGTTAGTCAGTTCAGTAAGTTCAGTTAGTTTCCATAATTTTTTAGACTTGGTGGAATAAATAAGATTTAGAGTCGTAAGATTGAAGTTTGTAAAGTTCAACCGCTTCCAAGCGGGAGGTCGTGGATCGAGTACGGGTACGGAGTACGGAGTACGGGAGAACTGTAAATGAGAGAGAATTGAGAGAAAGACAAGACGACGGCACGGCATAAGCAAATACTTATAATAAAGTGTAAATGGAACAGGGACTGGAGACTAGAGTAATTCGACTCCAAAATCCCATCCCGATTCTATTCTTAATCCAGGTCCCCGTTTCAGTTTTTCGATGCCGCGAATATCAATAAAATAAAATTTTTGTAACCAAAAAATATTACAAATTACAAACAAAATGCTTCTTGGGTGCAACTATTTAGTTTGAAATAATTTCGGTTTAGTCACTAAGGCATCTTTGCTTTTGTTTTGATTAATTACACTGCAACTGCAGTTCAAGTTGAGTTTTAATGGTTTCTTTACTGAAGATTTCTGCTATTGCTGGATTATGACAGTTTAGTTGGCCTGAATGTGACTGTGGTAATTGACATATACTCAAGTATACTGCGTAAACAGTCTACTACAATCGCACATTTAACTAAACTTTCATAATCGAGCTTAAGCATTAAATAGAAACGTAATCAGTTATACAGAGTTAGAATAGATTTCACCTCATATGAAGATTATATGAAATATTCGCACTGGCTTATGGAAATGGTTGCGGATGAGAATAGTCATTTGAATAATAAGGATGACAGGAACAGGAAGGATTGGTTTGCTGTTGCTCCCGTCACCTACTGGGTTCGGGCCCGGGCCCGGCATAGCAGTTGTAATTTCACGAGTGTTAACGAGGCCGAGTGCATTCACAAGTCCGAAGCCGACACGGTTGTTGGGAAACTTAGTTTCAGGGACTCCACCACAGGACTCTCCAGTTGCGGCAGTTTTGACAGCAGTTTTAACCAGAGCATCTTTAAAGCCTTCCACGGTTCCATTGGGGTTCACGACAAGGTAAAGCACAGCCAATCCGGCGACAAAGGGTGCTGCCATATCTGCTGATGATTCCTTCAAGTACAAATCATCCGCTATAGAAACTGCGCCATAAACATCTACTCCTGGAGCAGCGCAATCGGGCTTGATTTTAGTTGAGCCTGGTGTATCGGGACCTTGAGCTGAAGCCCCTACTGGCTTTTTCTCTTTATCCACTCCACCAACAGCGACCACTCTTTCATGCCTAGCTGGGTACTCGATTTTACTGCAGCTGTCGCCGATGGTTCCGGCGGATTGCACGATGATAATCCCCATGTCTAAGAGATGTGTAATTGGCTTTGTTAAATCACTTTGCAAGGAATTCATGCCAGCCCAAGCATTGTAGATTACTTGAGGAGCTTCGGAACACTTTTTGTTTTGTCCTTTTGTGTCCGTAGGGCAGGCCATCCAGGTGAGACACTCCATAAGGTGACATTCATTAACTGCAGAGTCGTGGGATTGACAAGCAATCCATTTGGCATCAGGTGCCACTCCGATGTTTTTGGTCTGTCCGACTATTATGCTTGTTGCCATGGTTCCACGATCCGAATCTTCCTCAAAGGGTGCATCTGAAAAGTTGCCTGGATCGAACCAGCCATAGGTGGCGCGGTGATTTCCTTTTATAGCCTCGTGACTTACCCTCGCCCCTGGGCCGATTATTCCAACTACAACTCCCGCACCCTTATTCCCGGATGCCCAAACCTTGGGAACCTCGATGAAATCCATACCCCATTGATTAACACCTTCCTGCTTAACCTCCGCTTCCGCTTGTCTGGTGGACCTTTTCTCTTGTTTCATGGTTGCTCCGAGCCATATCTTTTTCACGCCTGGGGCAGTCTTTAATGCATCCACTAAGGCTTTGTCCCCACCCGTTATACTTATAAGCCCACTAAGAGGATGTTGAGTAACGGTGTACCCTCCCGAACTTTTTTTCCCGGATGCAGTCTTGATTATTTCTAGCACCGGACCTTGAACTGAATCTATATGGCTCTGAAGTGCGTTGTGATATCCTTCGAGCACTGCGGCGCGGGAGGAGAAAGAGGAACGTTTTCTCTTAACTTCAGTCATTACTCTGGATGTGTCAATCCCCTCCATACTTGCGAAAATACAGTTTGATCTTTGGTCTCCGAGCGTGTCGACCCCAGGACCTAGTTCTGGAGCTGAGTAGGTTTGACATACTAATCTAGTAGCAATGAGAAGGAGAGTCGTGACGAGGTGGCGATTCTTCATCACTTTTCAGTTTTCTGCAGACAAAGGAAAACAAAATTGTTTTCAACTTTTCTAGTGTAGCTGGACCAGGTGAATCATTATCATGAGAGTCATCAAAGTATTATCATACGAGGAAGATTCTGACGTTTATTCAGCTAACTGAAATCGAAATCATCTTAACTTTTACGCATTGCTCGGGATAAAATTTATAACGTGGACTTACTAGTAAGAAGCCATTTTAAATACAGTAGGCGACGGCGCTAAATTATTTTCCATGTTAAAATGATAGGGTGGTTTCTGGGTTAACTGGAACTGCACTGAATGATACAAAATATTATACTGCATGTAAAAATACTTCTTACTTCTTATTATTGTATCTATCTCTGTGTAATATTCCTTCGTCTGTATTCGAGATTAGTGATAGTGATATATTAGGAAAATCGTTTTCCAGCAATTAATGCACGGAATGACAGAAATGTGATTGAAACTATAACTTATTTCCACTGTGGATTACTGTTGAATGCTGATTTGCTGATGCTATTGCTGAGGTGACTATGTGAGGCATGAGATAGAGATATAGGGTCATGCTTTAGTTTCAGTATTGAAAGTAAGTTAAGTTAAAACCTGGATGGAACTTAAATCCGAATTTTGGGTGGAATCGGATTGGATCTGGTTCTGGTTATTCGGATCGGATATTGTCCCGGTCGTCCCGAGTCCCGGGTTTTAGCCTAAGGCACTTTTCATCACTGCCGTTTATCACTTTCAAATTTTAAATTACTCCAGAAAATTCATATATCAACTAAATGTTTGTTCACCGACTAAGTTCTTCTCGAAATACTTTCGATTCCATCTCTATAACATCTGCATGCATTAACGTTTCACAAAATCAAAAGAGAATTTTAGCTAGCATCGGCCTTGCAATTTTAATCGCATCGCGTCTTGGGATTTTGTGCACTGCTACCAAATAGTTTTTTGTGATTTTAGCAGCCGGATATTACAACGAACATTTACTTGCAGAAAGAAACATATGTATAAGTACCATGTGGGTTCATTAGAACCGGGTGGCATCAAAGCAACTAGGATGTGTATATAATAATGTGTGTGAAGGAGACACTTCATCACGTGTCCACAAAAATCAACCATAACGCTGACTTGATTCAAATACCCAATAAATATAGTGCACAACAGTAACAGTTGGACCAACTAAACTGGCTTGAAGAAGCGCAAGTTTTTATTTTAGTCTGCGAAAAGTTCTTCAGCACAATTAGACAGGCAAACAGTGTCCGATATAAATACAAATAAACTACACTTTGCAACCTTCCTTGTAATGAAGATGAAGGGAAGGAACATGCCACTCTAATTAACTCACACTCACAATTAATTAAACTTTAGGTAACAGATTTCCATTTTTCAATAAAATAAAAAATGTCAATTTTGTCAGCCCACTGCGGTATCATTTTGGATGATACTGTTGATATATTCAATTAGCAGCGGATGTGCAACTGCCGAAAGTAACAAAATGTGAGTAAGCACTTTTGAGCGCGTGGATAGATCTTTGTGGTAATGTTCAGTGGTAATTTTGGTAATATTTTTAGTAGGCAGTTAAACATGCCAATTATTTTCAAATAGAGCTCCTATCGGGTCGGGTCGGGACGGAATATGGCCCATCCCGTTTCGTCCCGACAAAATTTCATCCCGTCCCGAAAAATCGGAATCGGAATGACAAAAC
>JAAXYX010002283.1:0-18193 GCA_036851915.1 Ptenothrix huangshanensis
CTTTAAGCAATCAACAAAAATAGACACAAATCTTCACCGACCGGTACTTTCAACAGTTCACTTCCATTTACCTGACCTGACAATTGTCCACGGTCACATTCCCAATCTTAGTTCAAAGAACAATTTAAATTTTGATTTTTTCTAGCGCTTCACAATTCTTGTTTAAATTGTTCTCACTGTACTATTAAATCGTAGCATTTTAGAGAAACGTCACAATAAGCACTCTGAAACGTTTCTTGATTACAACGTAATTCAGCATAATCGCCCAGAAGATATAATTACAAATAATTACATATTTCACAGGGTCTCGATGTCATTTAACCGATTTCAACCAAAATTAATAAACCTGTGACTCTCGCAATATCCTATTTTTTAAAAAAAGAAAAAAAAAAGAAGGAAGCTGATACGTTAATCCATACTCCCGTTATCCAGCTTCAAGCCAGACAGACAGACAGACAGACATAGGTACATACATTGAGCCATTACTATAGATGTTGTATTGCTTCGCAGCATCTAAAAAGTGCATAAAACCAGTTCGTACATGCAATTTGCAATTCAACCTGGAGATGTACAAATTAATGGTCTTTTTGGTTAGCATGGACTGAAGTCTAGGTGTGTATATATTTTAACAAGTGTATTCCGAACAAAGAAAGAGAGACTGGGCTGATTTCTGTTGTTACATTGAAGCAATAATAGTTGAAAAATTAGAGCTACCAATTTTCTGTCGTTGATTTGTTTTGAGAAAGCAGTTCTTTCTTTGTGATAGCCATAATTCATATCACATGCTTACATACGGATGTCAAAACTGTATATTATTTACTTGGTTTTACAAGAAGTCACTATTAACATATATTTCATTCTTCCTTTCTCACTGCAATATGATTAATTCGCAATCGATCTGAGAATGTCAAGAAAAACCCCGGGTGATAACCGGGCAAAAAGATATGGAGAGGTTCTTGGCAAAAGGAGCCTAAATCCAACAACAAGGGCAGTTTTACGGGGGAGCCGAAAAACTGTCGGAAGGTTTAATTCATTTTAACGCAAATTGTCTTTTCGGTGAATTTAAAACAAAATAGTTGCAATGAGCTTTAACCTTTATTTTGACTGAGACTACCTCTTCCTGATAGGGTTTGATTTCACTAATAATCTCATTTTGTTCAAAAATGGATTGTAGGAAAAAATACTATAGTACTGTATGGGGTCAGAACTAAACCCACTTTACTGTTGACGCGTGGAAAATGTGGCGAAGGTACGGCGGTACTTTTTTATAAGTGAAATACAGCTAGAAGTTGGTAAACAAAGAGTAAAACCAAAAAGCACGCTCGAATTCAGTATACTGGTTACCCGAGTGCTAGGATATGATATAGGTAGCAATATTATAACAGTAGTTTCATTGTGGGGTTTTTACTCATTTTATTATTTTAAAATCAGATTTTAGCTCGGAATGGATGCAGAAGGTTATTACAATTAAAAACCCCAGTGCCAGATACCATATGCCACGCGAAATAAAAACCACCGTATCCAGTCTACTACGAATGTGAAGTCAAGATTTCATTGCTAGGTTGCTAACGTAGTGACACGAATAACAGTTCATACTTTTTACGTTGCACACGGTGAAAGATAACCTACGAAATGGCAACCCTAATAATAATACCTCAGACCTTATAAACGCAGTGTGTGGAAATTGTCGAGATGCAAGAAAGTGTATCATGTGAGTGACAAGAACGACAGGGAACGATAAGATTCCTTGCTGGACTGCTGTGGAAAAAACTGTAGTTGTAAAAGGGAAAAAACCAGGAGCTTATGATAAGCTGTTTAGATGAAGGAAATATTTCGTACTTACCCATATCATGTAGCTGGTACCTCCCAATATAAGCAGGTACCTAACTGAGTGTATTTTTGTACGGGAAATAAAGGAGATGGTTTTAATTATGATTATGTACTTACAGTCGGAGCCCGGGACGGGACTACTGCGTGCAGCCCGGGCAGGGAATTTGGAAAAAGTACTGGAATATCTTAAAGCTGGTGTAGATATCAATACCTGCAATGCAAATGGCTTAAATGCACTACATTTAGCTTCCAAAGATGGCCACGTTAATGTGGTACAAGAATTACTCGAGAGGGGAGCCATTGTTGACTCAGCAACGTAAGTAATTTTTCATAGCATCAGCTGTCTTGTAATTAGTACGCTTTCACAAGATATATCAGCTCCTAGTTGTTCCGATCATTTTTTGCAAAATTCATTTTGTTATTGTCTCACGACAATGACCTGGATATTCGTTAATCGCATGTCTGTAAATTGAGTATGAAATCGTGGGACACTTGAGTGGAGTCAGAGTGACTCATCTATTTCCTGTGTCTGTGTCGCTATCGGCACTTGCTACTGTGACTGGTCAACACTAATTGTATGATGTGTATAATTATATTGAAATTTTCAGGAAAAAAGGAAATACTGCACTTCACATTGCAGCTTTAGGTAAGTGTATGCTTCAAATTCATAATTTATTTAACTGTGTGATGGATCACAATAAAATAACTCTTAGTTTATTTCATTTTTGGAAGCTAACGTCTAGAAAGAAATGCACTGCGGATTTTTTTTATAGAAACTTATCTTGTAGATACAGCTCTTCCATTTACAATTTACCTCTATGTATTCATTTGTTTGTTTTTGTCTTTAGATTCATATTTGCATTTGACGTCTAGAATTTCTAAAGTGCTTGGCAGCTAATTTAGTAGGTCTGCATCTATATTATGACGGAGGCGAAGTAAATTGCAGTGGGAAGTGAGCTAGTGCTGACAAAGTCTGAACAGCCAAGAGTTGTAGAAGGGCAAATCGAACAGACTTATCAGTATGTATTATTAGAATGTATGGTTTGAATGAAATGTAAATGGACAAGCTTAAAAGCGGCAGCTAAAACGAGACTGTCCGTAGACCGTAGAGGTTCGGAGTTGTACTTGTTAATTTCTTAGAACGAAATCAAATGATATTGATGATGTCAAGGGAAAAGATACACATGGCAGTAGCCTTCGCCTTTTCCCATTTCTCATCTGAGTCTTACGTTTTTCAGCTGGACAAGAGGAAGTTGTGAAATTACTAGTTCAACATGGCGCCAATGTCAACGTTCAATCGTAAGTTGTGCTAATCTGCTTGATTTGCGCATTGTAATTTTAACCTTGAAATCATCAGCCTGAAAAACAATTGGGACAGCCTGTGTCCTAATTTTTCTGCTCACGCCACATTGCCTGTTATTTTTTCAACAGTCGTATCCGTAATCGTAGTAGAAATACCCGGAGCATTCATTTGAGAATTGATGGATACACTGGCGTTCGAAATGAATGTTGCCAGAAGTCGTCTCATCAATAGAAACGACTAGAAATACTCGTGGCATTCGAAAACAAATTCTCACGTACATGAGGAATGCTTTCTTCAATTGCGATTTCCTCCTATGATTTTAAGGTATTGTTAATGCAATGTAAAGTTAAGAGGTTTATTTGATTCCATAGAGCTGGCTTTTTTACACCATGCTACATGGCAGCCCAAGAAAATCATGACGGAGTCGTTAAATATTTATTGGCCAATGGAGCAAATCAGTCGTTGGCCACAGAGGTTGGTTACAGTAATTAATGCGAACGTATTGCATACATTAATATTTGCCCGAGCAAATGAAACGTGTGCAGATAAATCATGGTGCTAAAATGTATCAGTGTTTGAGAGAAATGTTTTTGTACGATTTAGGATGGATTTACGCCATTGGCTGTTGCAATGCAGCAAGGCCACGATAAAGTTGTGGCTATTTTGCTAGAGAGCGATGTTCGAGGAAAAGTCAGATTGCCCGCTTTGCATATTGCAGCGAAAAAAGATGACTGCAAAGCAGCTTCGTTGCTTCTCCAAAATTCAGCAAATCCGGATGTGACGTCTAAATCAAATTTTACGCCCTTACATATTGCAGCCCACTATGGAAATCATGCTGTGGCGGCTCTTCTACTGGATCGAGGTGCTGATGTCAATTTCCCAGCCAAGCATCAGATTACTCCATTGCACGTTGCTAGCAAATGGGGAAAGTCTCAGCTCGCTGCCCTACTCTTGGAACGAGGGGCTAATATTGAAGCCAAAACTAGAGTAAGCTTTCTCAATTACTTCGCTTCAATTACAAGAAGTTTTAGCCTTCAAGTAGCCACTTGAACCAATCCACTTGGAATGTCGTCATGTTCGGAAACATTAATTTTAATAAATGATGACCTCTTGATTATATTTGTAGGATCAACTTACTCCCCTTCACTGTGCGGCAAGATCTGGTCATGAACAATTAGTCGATCTTCTTTTAGAAAAGGGAGCGCCGATAAGTGCCAAAACGAAAGTATGTGCACAGTTTCTATAATTCAATCGCTTTTCATTTCTCTGTATTCATGCCGTAGTCCTTGGGAGAACGCTCCATTTTTAATGCGCATGCTGCAACATTCTAGGCTTCACAGTAAAAACTAAAATGTAACTTGTGGTTTCCCATTTATTGAAGATGCGAACCATTTCTAGAACAGGCTACTGTACAGTAAAATGGCATTTTTATGCACGAAGAGAAGTGCCGCCCATACACGTATATACTAGTAGGAATTTTCTTATCATCAATTACGTATACATATAGCTTACATGCGAGCAAATCCACAAAGTTAGTACCTACTATAAATTCTACAGAATGCTGCAAACACTATTTTTCACAATTTCCGAGCGAATCTTCTGTCAGGATTGTGATAAGCATGCAGGATTTTTACTCTCGCATTCATTTATGCTAAATTTATTTTTTTGTATCTTTCTCGGACGATGGTGCGTCAACCTGGATAATTGGATTGCATTAGAATGGTAAGCAATTTCTCACATTCGAACAAATGTTCGAGGGGGAGCTATGAGAGAAGCTATGAAAATTAAGGTCAAATCGCAGGATCTAACATTTTATGGTTGTGTTTTCCAGGCCTGAGTCCCTTGCATATGAGCTCACAGGGCGATCACGTAGATGCTGCAAGAATTTTATTGTATCACAAAGCTCCGGTTGACGATGTGACGTAAGTGCCTCCATGCTTATGTTCTTGCTACAAAATAAAGTTACCTTGGGGTGGTAGTTGCACTGTGCTTGCATAGGATTTCTGTCGACTTTGACAAACATGGAATCGTACGAACGAATGTCGGCTGTAAATTCCAGATGATCTTTAGGCTCGTAAATACTGTATTCTTTGTAATAGTGTATCCTACCATAATAGTGTATCCACTCTAATTGTGCATCCCCGCTTTGGCTTCAATGTCATAGTGTAGTATACCCTGATTTGATAATATGCTCTACTATCTACTTATACGTATACTTATATGACTAATATTACATATATGCCTATACATACAGTAGGTAAACATTAAAATTTCCTACTGTATATATAGTAGGTAAAAATAACTCAAATGAGTATTCAATGGCCACATTTAGCTGACCTGGTTTTAACATTTTGTGGACAAAAAGCCATCAAATCAGATTTTAGTGGTTGACATACCAGAGACATTGAAAAATATCGAGGGCGTGGAAAGTGATGATGTTATTAGCTACTAATTTAAGTTTCGCAGTGTGTATTTCGTAAAATTCGTTTTCAATAAATACGGTAACTAACTGCTAAGAGGTACGTTGATTTATGAAAGGAAATTAATTTACCTGGATGTCTTGTATTTTGTTACGAAAGAATTGACTACCTCACTGCCCTCCATGTTGCATCCCACTGTGGCCATGTCCGCGTTGCGAAGCTACTCTTGGATCGAAAAGCGGATCCAAACGCCCGGGCGTTGAATGGCTTTACTCCTCTTCACATCGCTTGCAAAAAGAATCGACTAAAAGTTGTTGAATTACTTTTGAAGAATGGAGCTCATATTGAGGCAACCACGTAAGTATGCTCTTAAATCCAGAGCTGATATGGAGTGACAGCATTGTTTGACATGCGATTTGATTTAGTGCATTCTATTAGTTGCTCAAAATATTGAACTGTGTGCCGAAATTTATGTTACACCTTATGATACCTCAGAGAATCCGGATTGACGCCTCTTCATGTTGCTAGCTTCATGGGATGTATGAATATTGCAATTTTCTTATTGCAAAATCAAGCAAAGCCAGATGCTGCCACGTACGTGTTTACTTAATACTATTGAAATTTCTTGATTTTTTCATAATAGTTTAATCCTCTTGAATAATACAAAAACTTTACCGAAACGTACCATTTCTAATCATTTCATTTGTGTGTTACATGCAGAGTACGAGGAGAGACTCCTCTTCACTTGGCTGCACGAGCTAATCAAACTGATATAGTCAGAATTTTACTCAGGAATGGAGCTACAGTTGATGCTCGAGCTAGGGTGAGTCAATCTATACATTCGCATGTGAACTGTCAGCTGACATTTCTTTGGGTGTATAACGCAACGCAAGGCAATGCAACCAAGGAACTATGCTATTCTGAAGATGATGGAATTATGTATTGAAATTTATCACCGTGGTGTCAATTTCATGGTATCGCAATCCAAGCGACACGCTTGGTAGCTTCTGAGACTCACATCAATGTACAGAACGTCGCTCTTCTTCCAACTTTGTTTTGAATTCTGTTGACCCCAAGCTTGATTCAGTTGTTCGAGTTTGCTTGTAGACAATTATTTCTGCCCTAGGTGGATATGCTACAATTGCATCCAGATGCAGACTAGAGTGAGCATTTCGCCTGATCATGTTACCTCTTTATTTGCAAGGTGTCTGGAAGGCTCGATGAAAGACAAGTGAAAACTCATTTAAATTGTCTAGATTTGATAACGGAGAGTGAGGGATCAAGAGAACTTGTGGAAATTTTATTTAATGACATTTTCAAATTAACTAAATTGTATAGCACCAGCTACGGAATTGTGGGCTTTGGACCATTACATAATTTTACTGGCAATGTTATGTTGGTAGGGGATCTCGTGAGATCACCCCCAGATACGGTGCACAGCACAGGGCACACAGACGTACATTCCTGTTGTATGATACCAGATCGAGAGGTAGGATGATTGGGTATGCAAATGACAAAGTGGGCCGTATGCAGAATTCTGATTAGAATTCGCAGGATAGTGTTTCTTTTTCATGTAAAAGATACACAACAGTTCAATAGTTCTTGGAATTATCAAATATCTAATGGTTAGTCGTTAATTCTGAGTGCCTGAGCAGAAGTTGAAATTTTCATGCATTCATAATAACGCTCAAGTATGTCATACTAAATGCCAATTGCCTTCCTCCCAATTAATTTGAGGGACTAGAAGTCTTAGTTTTGATGAGACGGTATCATTCTGTGTGATAGCCTAGTCTAGGGCCGGATACCTATTGTTCACGCTCCCAGAGTATTTCTTGCTTCTCAATGTGCGCCCAGTCAAAAAATATCTGTGTATGAAGTTGGTCCTATGAGTGATTCTCGAAGCCTGCACGTGAATGTTGAATTGGTAAAAACTGCTCGGACGGATTTTTCAAGTTTTAATTTATTTTGTTGAAATTGAATCAGGAGGAACAAACACCACTGCATATTGCTGCCCGACTCGGAAACTGTGACTTGGTCATGCTTCTGCTCCAACATGGCGCTGCTGTGGATGCCGCGACGTAAGTTGTTGTTATACTTTTATTATTACTTTTTTGTGTTCCTTTAACTTTTTCCGAAGAAAATAAATATTGCTTGAGCATGTAAAAGCCAGATGTAGAATTACATTTGTATTTACGATGCAAGCAAATATGCATTTTTCTCACATGTGTAAAAAGAGAGAAATAATAAAAAGGAATAATGGACGATATTACTAAGATGAAGTATTGCGTCTTCATGTCAACTAATGAGCTAATGCCGCCTTTTATTTTTAGGAAAGAACATTATACAGCCCTGAGCATTGCTGCCAAGGAGGGACAAGAAGAGGTAAAGCGTTTCCTCAAAAGGAAAATCAGTGATTCGGTTATAGTTAATTATGTGCTTGGTAGAATTTCCCATCGAGAAGAATGTAGTGAAGTGCTTCGATGATAACTTCTCAAAATACAAAAAATTATTATCATTTTGTTTTCAACAATAATTTGTCCGAAAGTTTATGGAACTAGTACTACTACTATAATTACCGCTGTGAATTCCAATCCATAAAGTTTGAGTACCTAAGAGGATATTCATAATCACTAAATTCTGGAGCAGAGGTTAGCATTTAAAAGTTTCAGTCTAGCCAAGTTCGCAGTTCAGTGGCAATCAAACATCGAATCGAATCAATCGAACCAAAATTAATTCTAACGCTGATTATGATTGGATAAGCTCGTTAAAATATAGTTTTGCCCCACTTTATTCTTTCATTGCCATTTAATGCACTCAAAGTGACTTTTTCCGTTTAAGCCTTAAGCATTAGTAGATACTGCCTTGTAAAGTCATATTTCGCTATACTCTTCTAAATTTCTTTTAAGCTTTACTGCACGCTTGATGTATTTATTACACTCTTGTTAAATTTTTTTGCTCATCTATTTGTAATGTTACTCTAGATGCTCATAAGTCATAAAATAATTGCAAACTGGTAATAAGCTCAAAAGTAAGTGTGATCACATGGATAGTTATTCCCTAAGAAGTTGAGTACCTTATTAAAATTGCTTGGAAGTTAAGCACACACAAATGTTACCTTTAATTTAAGCGCCTGTAAGTACACCTATTGTTAATTTAATCGTTATTAAAAGCTTTAGACACATTTTTATTTAACTTGAAAATGATATAATTCCTGTTTCGGTTGTTTCTCTCTGCAAAACCAAGTTCAATTCAAGTGCTAAGCAATTATTCCTTGTCAAGCCAAGCCGTTCTTTCCATTTTCCATGCATACAGATCTTTAGTTGGTTTGTTCGAAAAAAAATCTAGAAAAGTATGAATTTTAATTACTGGGTTGCTCTTGCTGTACGTAAAGTGACGTGTAAAACGTAATAAACTGCCTCTGTGACTCTTGTTATTGAATCTGAAATTTTATTCTCTCCTCGGACCCCCTTTTCACATTATAGGTTTGCTACCAAACTTTCTTATGTAATGTCTACTCATTGATGTATTTTTGTACCCATGCCCATTAATTTATAATTACTTATGTAGAAACTTCCGTACATGGTTTTTGTTACTAGTCGTAGTGCTTCCTATGATTTTTATCGTTCAATCTTATGACATCGAGACTGTAATTTACATCAGACCAAAATCAATATGATTTCCATGAAGTGAGGGAGCAAAATCCCCACAAAAGTACAAGCACTGACAGCGACTTTTTTGTCCTTACTATCTCTGCTTTGCTTCAAATTTCAAAATATGTACATCCTCAGACATGTTGCTATCAATGATGTTGTGTATTTTTATATTTTTAAATTCATAGACGTCAAAAGACAATCGACTTAGTAATTGCATTATTTAAAAAATTGACGCTTGTTCGTATCTGCATTCGTAACAAGAAAGCTTTGGCAAGGGTCCAGTCCCAAATCTTGACTTGGAACTGGCTCCCTGCCAAATTCAGTAGTCTGTCCAGCCTATGCAATTTGTTCATGTGTTTTGTTTTTACCAACATAAGTATGAAGCTTCGTTACATTTTCCTTGACTCTAAGTCTAATTGGTCTCGAGCGTCTACACAGAATGGGGCACATAGGTTATGAGATTGAGATGACATTCATATGACGTCAGTGAAAGCATCTTAAGATGTTGGCTGTGAGTAAGTTTGTGCATATAAAAATAATTGTTTCTGTGTCTTGAATATCAATGGGGAGTATGAAGGAACAAGAGAAGTATCGTACGGAAACTACAAACTTATAAAAGCAGAACGCATGTAGGTTTCAACAGCATTTTATAATCCCAGTAAACTCTAAGTGGCTCAAGCTAAAATAAACAACGCGCTTAGAGCTTACCTCGAACTCGAACAACCTCGTTGATTCTTGTATGCATTGCAATAATATTTTCTTCACAATTATATTATTCCTGGCATTTGTGTATATTGCAGAGAGAAACAAATATTACTTTTTTATTTTTGGCGGTGAACTAGAGTTCCGCCCTGCTTGAGGAAAAGATTAAAAGCTTAATTTGCATATTAGTAAGTATTTCTTTGCCTGTAGTGTGTAGTATGCATGCATACATTTGCGTTTTTGCTATCATCTCTTATTGCTCATCAAATTCCTAGGAATATAAATACAAGACTTTAGTTCCACAAGCATAGACTCTCCTCATTCATTCATTTATGCAACATGTATTTAAACCGTGAATCCACTTCATGCCATTTGAAACCCATCTCGCTCACCGGTTTATCCCGATGAATGATGATAATTCAAGTATGTACACATGTAAGACCACAAGAAAGTTTCTTCACAAGTGACTATAATGCAGCAGTAAAGTTTCCAACCGGGAAAATGAAAAAAGCACCATGGGCCTCCGGTCTTAATTCAGATACTGTTTTATTTTTTGTCGCAAATTCTTTGATTGTTTTCTCTTTGTGGTATGTGACCAGCTTAAACAGGCCTCCGTTCATGGTCTCATACATTACACACTCGATTAAAATACGTAATGTAATTTCATACGATGTGTGTAACTGTGGTCGCTTTTGCTGAAACCTGAAGACATGTATATACATATGAGGTAAAGCTTACTCAAAGTTGGGCTAGCAACAAGAGTTGTTATTCTGTCCATTGTTTTTATTACCGAATAAGTTATGACTTATGAGTACCAAGTTTATTTCAGATGTTTTTATTATTCTTTACTGTGCAGACGTGGTATCTTTGCTGCGCCGAAATTATGCAAGGTACAAAAACAATAGGGGTTGGTCAGCTCTTGTCTTGTAGTCAATCCAAATATGTAGCCATCGTAGTTAGTATCGTAAGCATTATGTACCCTGTTCTATGGCTTGGCTTTGCTTTAATTTTTAATTCCACTGTAATAATAGCAATTTTTTAGGGAAAGGATTTACCTCCGAAAACCCTTACGGGAATATTTTTGAAACGTTGCACATTTCTTTCACATTCTTGACGATATCTTTGAATCTTCGCTTGATTGTCCGACGGATAACGCAGGAATTATCTTTTGTCCGGGTGCAAGTTGTCCCCTTCATGCCGGAATCCCATGGACATAAACAGGGATATTTCCATGATAATTTGTTGCTTAAGAGGAAATGATGCACTTGGGACATGATTTGGATTCTTATACGATATGCTTAGGATACAGAAAGAATGCTACATAATGTGCGCAAAATAGTATAATGAAAAGTTAACTTTTATTCATATAGGTACTCAAATTCAAAATAAATGTAAACCCTGTAACACCTTGAGTGGTTTAAGTTTTATGTGCTTTCATTACGGTCTTATGAGTCCGTACTACTTTTTCTGTAGGTAATTCTAGTGTTTTGTATTCTTAGTGATCATGTCAGAGCAAGGTCACTACGATTAATTGTATCCCCACTGTGGAGTACGCTGGATAGCTTTCCCGCCCGTGATATAATTATAATTGTGGGATAGACATCGGACCGGACATAATGTTTCTTCATATTCTCTTTAAATTAAAATAAATCACAGTTAAGTTAATTATTGGCTTCATACGGTAGAGAAGTAAGCTTGAAAGACGCTTTGAATTTCAAAGGTATGTTTTACATTGCATTTTAAAACTAGAAATTGATATTTAATTTAACTCATTGAGTCGCCAAGAGTCCTTTTGTTGTCTATAGTGCCTCCATCCACAGTATATAAAAGTAATTTTATAAAATATTAAATAGAGAGAAATTCTATCGAAACTGAAAATAAAAGTCAGTTTAATCAGCTTTATCTTTGTCTAGGACTTCATTCGTCCAGGTTCAGTTCAAGAGTCCATTCTGGATTCAAGCAGAAGTTGAAGCGAGAAAATTTCTCACTTTTTACTGTCACGCCGGCTGCTGCAGAACAGCACTGTTACTGTTGATGCCAAGATTTTGAATTGTCTGGCAAGTGTTAAATGGTGAAGTTAAACTATTCAAACAATGATTTGAATTGTAGTTCAGCGGTTGATATGATAACAGTAACAATTTCCATTATTTGAAAGCTCCCCGCAAGGTAACTTTCTTGATATTTCCGATCGTATCCCCCGAATATCTAAGCAAACTCATCTCAAAGGTACCCCTTCTTAGAAATCCCCTGCACATCAATTGGGGATAAAAATAATAGAGGAGACTACGGATGTTTGAGGATATCCCAGAAATAAAGCTTGCTAGCTGGGAATATCCTTTGATGTTCAATCCGTGTTTAAAGAAATTAGATTTTTAGCCTTTGAAAAAAATGGAAATTTTCATAAACAACAAGTCTTTTATTTGCATATTGATGATGTGTCCAAGTGTACGAAGTAACTTGTTATTTCGAAAAATCTAACATAATCGCAATCACTGAACTGAATTATTTCATTGCAGGTTGCTTCTATTCTCCTGGATAAGGGCGCTAATGTAGCAGCAGTCACCAAGAGGTAATACGATAATTATAACTCGTAAATTCAAAATAATAACAATATAGAAATAAACTTTAGACGACTATAATTAAAGTTGTTATGCAATTGTAAAGATGCATAATTGTGTAGCACCAAATTAAATTTTTTGTTCCATTTGTGATATTTTTAGGAAATTTACTCCGTTGCATTTAGCTGCTAAATATGGTCATCTAAAAACAGCGAATTTGCTCATCAGTAAAGGAGCTCCTGTAAATGCGGAAGGCAAAAATAATTTAACTCCTCTTCATATGGCGACCCACCACGATCGAAATCAAGTTGCTCTAATGCTCCTCAACAATGGAGCCGATCCCAAATGTGCTGCGAAGGTAAAATTGTGCTTGCAATAAGTACACCTATCTCTTCCATTCATCATCAGACTCAATGTTTCCCTCGTATATACAGGGTGGAAGGTGGAACACCCAAATAGCCCTATTTAAATTTATTTGTACGAGTACATCTCTTAAAGGATCAATCTTAACAAGCTATATATTGCTTAATCGAGAATTTTCTCAAGCTTTAGTTTGTGTGTGTTTTAGTTAGTTTTGGTTGACACTGAAAAGTTTAAAAAATTCGTAACAAATTGTCACTTTTCCCTCGATTTTTAAAGGAAAAATAATTTTCAGGATAGATTTAAATCATCTTTCTCCAAACAGCTTCACTTTAAGGGTGCTGGCCCAAAATTTTAATGAAAAACAATTGTCATGTGTCAAAATTGTTTAGTTATATTGACGATTTTTTTCCTTTAAGGTCAGGCGTCGAAAATATCTTGGGAGTTTTTCCATTTCAATTACAAGTCAAGGTAGTATTTTTGTGACACACAAAGACGCCAAAAGTACTAAATGTTAACTAATTGGATAAGGAGTACCTTTTGTAGAGAATTTAATTCTGATTCCAAGCCTTCTTGGATCAAAGTATCGGCATGAAGATATTTGACCTCAATGCCGTTTCAAACAAAATAACTCCTATAATACATACCGGAATCAACAGACTTCAAGATTTTAAATTTGCTGATTTCATTAATAATGATCTATCTTAAAGATAACGACTGACATGATTACCAATTTTTGACGATTTTGAAGGATCGAAGTAACTTTATTACAACTATAACTGTCTGCAGCTCATTACTTAAGGGTGCAAGGTAGCTGGATGGTGCCACCTTGACCTTGAACTTCACGTCTTTCATTATTGACAAAATCAGTTTTGTATCTGAGATCCAGTAAGGATTATTTAGTGAATCCACCACAACGTAATAATTTGCAGCTTCAGTTTTTTCAAAACTAATTAATTGGAGTATTCAAAACAAAGCTATGACTGCATAATAGACTTATCTAAGAAATAATTGAGAGTAAGGATGATGGGGCAAGGAGAAACCCTTTTTTGTTATCATTATATTATGATGCTAAAAATATGCTTAGCTATAAGTTTAGGCGCCTTAGTTTAGTTTACCTATTTGGTAGGTAAACTTAAAAGGCATTAAAGGGAATTATAACTGCTGGTCAGGATTACCTAAGTGTAAATAATAAGATACCAATCAAAATCCATTCCAAAAAGATATTGTCTTGTATACTGTGTCGTTCTGCAATAATTGCTATTGTGCAACTTAAAGTTTTTCAATCTGTAGTTATTTACTGGAACAGCTTTAAATAGGTTTTCCCCCTTTCCTCATTGTTTTGTATTTTATTTGTTGTATCAGAACCTTTACACTCCACTTCATATTGCGGCCAAGAAGAATCAAATGGATATTGCTACAGCACTTCTTGAATACGGCGCGGATGTTAATACTGAATCACGAGCGGGTAAGCCTGGAATTATGTACATACAATTGCGCATTTATTTAATGAAAATAAAGATAGGTAACCACTCCAATGGACCCAGTGTTCATCATGAGTACCGTTGAGTTGTATCTGTATGCATTGTAATATTGATAAGAAGTAAAAGTTGAACATCTATGTGGTTTTGCGCACAGGATTTACTCCTATTCATCTTGCTGCCCAGGAAGGAAATGCTGATATGGTCACACTATTAATTCAGCATGGAGCGGATGCAGACGCTGGGGCAAAGGTAATGATTGATATCGATACTCTGTTAGCATGACATGCATTATTACTTTCTCCTGCTTCTACAAAAATCGATGTGGGCAAGTAACAACCACTATTCTGGTTACAGTGCTCTATGTATATAACGTACCTCCATCGTAGGGATTGCTAGTTGGGCGTTTTGAGCTCAAAATTCCCGGCATTTTCAAAACGCCCAAATTACTCAGCTAATGTGCCCAGTTCAAAATGCCCTATTTTTTGCCAAAAATGCCCGGGTATTTTCGGTATTTTCAGGGCATTTTGAGCCAAGTATGAATTCTTGGTTGTTGTTTCTGGACACCACAAATTCAGCAAATGCGCAAAAAACCCGCTTTCAGTTTGTTAAATCACGAACGCTTAGTTCGAATACATCCGAAGTGCATGCTTCTTTAATTCGATAAAATCACAATCTTACGATTAGTAGAATATTTAGATGCACTTTTAATACTCTGTAAATGAGTTGTCGATAAGAAAAATAAGCCGAACCTACGCTGCAGGTAGGCTGTATTTCAGTCATTATTTTTTGGGCTGACGATTTCATTACAGGAAAGACAATAGAGACAAATATTGGATAAACAGGTAAAAACCAGGAGTGAACTATGAAAATGAGCGCATGACATTTCCCTGCAAGATAATGTCGAAATAGAGATAATTTTTGTTTAATTTTCAGAGCGGACTCAGACCATTGCATCTGGCGGCACAGGAAGACCGAGTTGGTGCTGCAAACGTTTTAGTAAGCAATGGAAATGCTCCCGTTGATTCACAAACGTAAGTTACGTCTCAGCTCCGTTCTTCAGAATCAATTTGTGGTTGCGCTTCCCAACGTAATAATTATTAAATAATTTAAAATCATTACAGCAACACTGGCTACACACCGCTACACGTAGCTTCTCACTTTGGTCAAGCGGCAATGGTCAGATATTTACTCCAACAGGGAGCTGATGTTCATTCAACAACTTCTGCAGGTAATCATGCTTCCAGGCTTTTAGCAAAAGAAGCTTTTGCGTCTACTTTATAAACTTAATGTTAATTAATTATTTATTTATTATTACCATGGTGCTACCTTTAATTTCACAGGCAATTCACCACTGCATCATGCTGCGCAGCAAGGACAGACATTAATTATTACACTGCTTCTTGAGAAAAAAGCAAGTCCAGACGCAGTTAACAAAGTAAGTGGACGAATTCATATATATCTTCCACACTCGTTTTATAAGAGACAGATAATAATACGAGCAACTTCATCTATAATTGTGTCATAATATACATTCTTGACAATACTATTATTGTAATTCTTTTTTAAATAGGCGGGTCAAACTCCGTTGGCGATTGCTGAAAAACTTGGATACGTGTCGGTGGTTGAAACACTGAAAATTGTGACAACAACAATTACAACGACTACGACAACTACAACAACGATCGAGGAGCGTTACAAAGTCTTAGCTCCAGAGTCCATGGCTGAGAATTTAGCGTCTGATTCTGAAGATGAAGGTACAGAGGATGCAGGGAACGAATCATACCGATACCTGACAGTGGATGACATGAAGTCACTTGGTGACGATTCGCTTCCAATTGACGTGACCCGAGATGAGCAGCATCACCGAGACTCCGGATGTAATAATTCTCTCAATCGGATATTCTTGTTATATACACCTTTGATCCCTAGTTGCAGGCTCATTGGAATAGAGTGAAATACTTTTGGGTCTTTCAGATATAAACACGGAAGAAAACGTAATCTCCCAGAAGTATAGTCAGCTGGCATCAGACAACGTCGATATTTCGAGGTCACCAGTACAAATTGGGTAAGAAGAACTTTTGCTTTGTCTCTTTGGGGTAGTGACTCCAGTGACACGATAGCTGTGTTCTAAATCGCTCAGGTTTTAAACCAATAAGCTTAATAGACATGAAGCTTCACTCTAAATATTAATTAATGTTTAGTATTTATTTGTTGTCAAACTAAAGTATGAAACTTTGCTAAAAGAGCACTATAATTACATTTATTTTGATATGAGCGAATAGAATTTAATCGATATAGGCAAAATAACAGCGCTGTTTAAATTAATGTAGTTGGATAGAGACTGAATAATTTTTATCGATGGGCCTACATGTAAGTTTATGTTTTTTATGTTGATGTATATACATTACACCCTTCTTTGTTTTTGTCTTGTTTTTGTCTTTGATTGCATTTTTGGGGCTCAATCCATGACACTTACTTAATTTTATGTACACAACCTTTTCGCATTGTTTACTCCTCCCGTAATCAAGATGAGGTATCTTAACTATAATGTACGTAATCAACCACTGAAATCTTTCCTGCTACTATAACCTCCAGTCAAATAATCCAATGAAAGTTTTGCAGTGGTAGAACTAGAACTGATTAGTTTTGTAGATCCGTATTGCCAATTGAACCATTTACTGATGGGTGGAAAACCAGTTTTCTCTAAGTTCATTATCTGTTTTAACTCCTGTTGGATGATTTTTATTTTCGTTCGTTGACCAAGAATACCAAGTGCTGATTCCCTTAAATCCTTAACCATCACCCCGACCCAGACCCCTACAGCCAGATACAGCTTGAACTACAGCATCCAGAGTCGATCCTCTACGCTATCTACCTCAACCATTGGGATGTGTCGTGACAGGTCTTGTGAAAAGATTTATTTTTTGACTAATTTCCAACATCTTTGTTTTACCAACTTTCCATCCTGAGATGTAGTCTAATAAAGCACCTACAAGTTTTCAATTAACAAGAGCAGTTTTCACATTGACTTTTTTCACTAATTTCAACAAGGACATCTACAGATTTACCTCTTTGTGGGTTGTGACAGTTCGGCACAATAATTTTCCTACCCTAACCTAACATGCATGGTCAACGGTCACAGATCGAGTACCTTCTTTTTTCCGTTTTTTTATTAACCAGCCTTCTAGTTGGTGTTCTGGTTTTGGGTGCCAGTTTGTTTTCATTTCAGACTATTATTTCTTAACTGTTCGGAATTTTTGTTTCCTCCTCGTTTCGGTTGATTTTGTGCCCATAGATTAAATTATTTCTAATATATATATATTTATATATACATTTATACCTACATTTATTTGTAGCATGGTATGGTTCATAGTGTAGTATTTAGGAACCCAAGTAATCTGTTCAAATTAGATGTTTTTTAGCAGCTGTAGTATTTATACGTAAATGGGGCCAACAAATGCATAACAAAATAAATTATTCACAAGGAGCCAATTTAACTTCCGGCGTAGATAAACTTTCCTCTATCAAGTCTACCAACGTTTCAACCAGGGTTCAATAAATGCCATCTTTTTTCGTTAATTACCAGCCACTAGTAACAGTGAACAAAAATTGGCTCAAATCGGCATAAATTGGCAACAATTGTTTAAGGGGAGTAAGGTGACGATGTTAATACGCTTAAAGCAAGAATATATACCTTAAATAATGCTATCCTCATCATCTATTATCGTCCTTGTATTAATTCGATGCAACTTTTTCCAAAAATACTCTCACCTCCCTAATTCCAAAACATGTAGAAATCTGCACGAAAAATAAGTGAACGTGAGGTCTCAAGTTGACCCAGGAGAGTGCAACGTTTTGTACATTTTTTGTTTAAGTCAGAAGT
>JAAXYX010002284.1:0-18192 GCA_036851915.1 Ptenothrix huangshanensis
ATCAACCAAAAATCCAATCCTGGATTGTAAATCTCTTGCGGATTTTAAAGACATCTGTCACCTATCTGTTACTCATCCGTTACTCATCTGTTACTCATCTGTTACTCATCTAGGAGACGAATTTTTCGAACTCATCTTGAGCGGATTTTAAAGACATCTCTTACTCATCTTAACTCATCTCTAACTTATCTCTTACTCATCTTATCAACCAAAAATCCAATCCTGGATTGTAAATCTCTTACTCTTTAAAGATGAGTAAGAGATGTTTTATTTTTATTTTTAAGATTAAGGACTTCGGAGAGTGTACACCATATGTATGCATATCTATTTTAAATTGAAATCGTATTTCCGGGCGTATGTACCTTACCAGTGTGCAAAATAGCATTTATGTAATTATGTAATGCATGATTGTGATAATAATAATAAATAATTATAAAAACTATTTTGTCTGGGACAATTTATCAAAATTTAAGATGACGATGAAGACGGGTACTTGACGTGCACTGACTGTGTCAAAATTATAAAAAGACTGATGAGGCATGATTACATTCAGAATCTGGAACTCATTATTATTTTACAAAGGCTTCTGGGCGAAGCCGATATTGATGGAGATGGCCGCATTTCCTACGACGAGTTTGCCCACATGATGCACAAATCCATATTTTTTAATCGGTTAGTTGCTCATACCAATTTTATGAATTCACTAATTAATTGTTTTGCTCTCAACTAAATAGAAAGTGTGACCTTCATTTTAATTTAATGTAAGTGAAACTGTGTTGATATTTCACAAAGATGCAAAACAGTTCCGGCTCTAGATAATAATAAAGAAAACTTAAATACCTACGTTCTTTTGGTGTGATTACAGTTCGTGGAGGCTGATATGAATCTGTATGAGGAGAAGCACTCCATTTTTATCGGCACTTCAACTTCAAGCTATGAATAGTCGTAAAATAAGTGTAATAGTGATTATGTTCCCAAATGCAAAAATAAAAAGAACTAAGTACACAGTTTCTTGTAAATTATTTGTCATGACTCAAGTCTCCAGTTTTATTCAACCTGTAATAAGATTCCAGGAATTTAATCGTTTCAAAGTTTCAACTCAACCTTTTCATTTCTATTATTATTAATTGAAATTTGCATTTTCCTAAGCTATTTAAGTAATCTTTTGAAATTACATTATTTTCTCGGTCAATCTGGTTTGGTATCTGGTCCATTGATTGAAACCCTTTTGCATTACATCGTCCCTGCCATGTGATACAACAGTATTTATACTTAGCTCTACCTTCTTTTCTACTTGAACCGTTTAATCCCTTGTATTTGTCATTTTTTCAATATCTTCTATGTAACTCTATCTTAACTATAATATAATCGGGTTGGGACTTTATATTTAAGTTAAGTGTACACAGTTTCTTTTTGAAATCACACGGACTATGATGATAATTATTATTATTTTATAAATTATAATAGCTGATAATTATATAAGTATGTCATTATTTTTATAAGAGTTGTTGACTTAAGTTAATATTATGTAACTCTATTAATGATTTTACAAAGTTAAATAATTTAAAGTACCGGCTTGGTTTTGGTAAGCGCTATATTATTTTTTATGATTAATGAAATTAGGTTGTTAATAATAACTATTATTAATAATTGAATTAATATATGGTCATCATAATCGAAAGTACAACACAAGTAATAGCATAGTACATACTACCATACCATGATAATACGTAATTTTTGCTTAACTTTTATTTCTCAGACCCCGTAATTAACACATCAAGGAAGGTAGATTAATACTATACCCACATAATCTAGCGTACATTGTAATACTTCTAAACTCAAAATCAAAAAATTAAAATACTGAATTACGATTACAATATTTAAAGCTTATAAATAATTTTGACCAAACCAACATAATTTAAAATTTAGCATTCGTCCACAACTAACAAATGCTATTTCTACTTTCACCTTGGTTCTAAACACTAGGTATAGAATATCAAACTAACGAACTAATATAATTTAAAATTTCATGTAATCCAACAATATCCAATAGACAAGTCTATTTCCAAGGATGGTCTGTTTTGCTTTTCTAGTCTTCTTCGTTTCGCTCACAATTCCATTGAAGCATTTATAACAATTTCCTAAATTTTCCTATAGGCAAAGGCACTTAAATTATCAATGGAAGAATTTTACGTTATGCACATTTATTACATCAAATCAAAATTCAACTATTTAAACTCTGCTGCGTTGTTTGCTGCAGAATCTCAGTTAAATATTGTAAAGCATTTGTCTGCCTAAGTTTAATTTCTTCTCATTCGTGTCTAATCGCATTCGTTACAAATTAATACAACACAACCTTGACCTTAACCCACACATATTACATCCGATATTCAATTTAACTTCTGATTAGCTTCGTAACCATTGTGAGTCCATTCGTTTTAAAAAGGAATGTAATTGGCCCTGTAATGGCTACCATACAGTTATATGTAGTCAGAAAGTGTGACAACATTAATCTTTGCGACAGACGCAAAGAAAATTCAAATTTGAATCCCCAATATGACGATACCAACAAGGATTTACGTGTATTCTAAGTTTTAATGAAATTTTTATCAATCAACATCGTTTAACCTTCTCCCCTCATATAAATCCTCACAGAACAAGAAACGCAACGCAACCCAACTCACATCTTAAAATAAATTCTAAAATTCAATTCTAGTATGTCCTTCCATGTTCATTTTCTTCTGATTTAGCTGATACAACCAAATCAAAATAGAACTAGGAGAGTTTAATAAAATTATCATTGAAATCATAATCCATTCACTACGACTGACCTACCTACTACTAATAAAGTGAAAAGACAAAGAGAATGATCTAAATCTAAATCTACACGCTGGATTGAACTTGTTAATATAGTAATCGTAATCTTATTTTTGTTATAGTCACTGGGATTTTAATTTTTGGATTTTTGAATTAATCAAAGTTTGTCTCTGTGTACTCACTATTGATATTGAAAAGTAAATGCGTCAATTCTCCTACTCGTATTGGATGATCGTCCAATGGTTCTGGTTCTGCATTGTATTAAATATTACAGAATTATCTACCTAGCTAATTTTACTTTGAATAATTATAATTACAATTGAATGCGTAAATGTAAATGCTTGTGCCTATGAATAGAATGTAAGGACTGAAGTTTGGTTTCCTCTTGCTAATAAGAATGGCGGCATTCCCTTCGTTATTGTCTCCAACCACGCCATGTACAATGGAGCGGAAACGGTTCCTTTCCTTGGAACCGGAAGTGTCCTATGAATAAAACAATAAATTAATGATAAAATACGTATGACTGCGTGAATTATAAAGAAAATAGTTATAGCATATCAGTTACACATACATGACG
Organism: Ptenothrix huangshanensis; assembly: GCA_036851915.1. Classification (NCBI taxonomy): domain Eukaryota; kingdom Metazoa; phylum Arthropoda; class Collembola; order Symphypleona; family Dicyrtomidae; genus Ptenothrix; species Ptenothrix huangshanensis. Next base: position 3,395 of record JAAXYX010002284.1, read on the forward strand.
ACAAAGGTGGCTTCTTTGGAATGTTGCAGCAAAAGCTCTCGCAATCGAAGATGACGGTTAGTTTTTTCCCTGAGAGCAATTAATTCAGCTGATGTGATGGCTGTTCCTTCTGGAGCATCATCATTTTTGAGCGGTGCAATCATCGCTTCGAATTCTTTCTTGGTAGAATCCTGTGCCTTTTTCGTGATGTCCGGAATCACAATAACATCCGAGTAGTCAATGCGGAACTTAGCCAAAAGTGCTGCCATACTAATACAAAAAATAAGACAAAAGTATTGTTAAATAACTTTGAACTAACTAGCAAAGTTTGGTATAAAAACGTACGCTTTATCCATTTATAACTTAGAAAAGCAATCTTTGAAAAAAATCCGCTTTTACTTTTTTACTGACCTTGAATTACCATTTAAAGTAAACATAAGATACAATTGTACTTTGTCAATGGTTAAATAAATAGTCCCATAAAGCTCTTTCAAAAAACAAACTTCTGCCGTAAAAATCAATTTTCCCGAAACTTATCAAAAAGTCCTATAACTACTTTACTTCATTTATAGGCATTTAAAGAGCGCTATTCATTAAAATGTCCTTTTCATTGAGAGGGAAAAAAATCAATTTATGGGTAATAAAATACTGTGGTGAAGCTGCGAGTTGAACTACGCTACCCGTCAAAACCATCGAATTTACGGTTAAATGGCTATAAATTAATATTGACTATTGACAGACGAAGCGGTGTCTTACTTTCGTTGTTCCCGTCCAAGTTCATCTCTGCGACTGGTAAGGGAGAAAATTCTGAGTTGACATCCAGCGAATTGAGAGCGTGTGGTGAGAATGTATGGCAAAAGAATCGTGAGACCGCCATCATCGTACAACCACCAAACATCAATCGTTCCTTTCTTCTGTTTCCTCTGGAATTGAGTCACATTAGCAAGGACATCACGTGGAATTACAGCACCCCCGGGACCCTTGTACATAGCAGATGCCGAAATTTTGCGACTTCTCTTCTTCTTCGGTGCACTATTTCCTTTAGCAGCTGCACCAATAGCCGCTCGGTCAATCTTGGGTGATGAAGGTGGAGAACTTGCCTCACTGCTTGTCCCATCTAAAGTTTTCCCATCAATGGCCATCCCATAAATTTAAAGCAACACACAAGAAAAAAAACAAAACTATTATCTTCGATAAACTCTGTGAACATATCAGCTATTCAAACCACCAAGCACATGAACCAAAATTCCACCAAACAAACTAAACAAGACCAAACTCATTCCATGCACCTTTCGCAGTTTCAAAACTATGGCCATTCCAAAAACTCAAAAAACCAGCCTTAAACTTCAACAAAAATTTTATCCCATCGCATAAACAACGTTGACACATGCAAGCGAAAAGATATCATGAAACAATTTCTCAAACCAACTTTATAATTGCATAATCAAGGAGACATTTGTGAGGTTTGACTATGCTTAGTGGTTTGACTAAGCTCCACTTATACTACAAAAACTACCCAATAAAATATCGCAACAAATCTTTCTTGTAATAGAAACCAACTCCAACGTAATTATGCAATTATAATTTATTATGCAGAAGTAAAATCCACATTTGATGTTCCGGTCTTCCGAAAACATAATTCAGTTTTCACAGTCAGCTTCGAATTACATACAGAAAACTTTTCCAGGATGAACAACGAATAACTATAAAGTAATTAATTGTATAAAAATGCAACACCAATTAACTAGGTCTACAATGCATTTAATGTAATACAGAAAACAAGCAGAAAGGCATAAAAACGTCAAAAGAGCAAAGCAAAATAAAATAAAAGTTTACTTAAATTAACAAATTAAAATTCACTCGCTATTTACTAGCCCAATATCAATTCGCAGTCATAAAATGTAATTATTAAACTACAATACCTACATTACGAAAAATAAATATTACTCTAAATTGAACAAGTAATTCTTTTACAAAAATGTAAAACGCTAAAAACGCGTAGAGATTTCTGACTCTACACAACTGTAAATATAATAATTTCAAAAGAAAAAGACAAAATATCTATTCTTATTAGATAGTAATAATCCTTCCAGTGCATAGCGAGCTCGAAGGATAGTACTTCCTTATACAAAACTGACTGTTAGTGACGCCAATGCCAATGCAATAGCTACTAATTTGCAGATGCATTTGTGATTCAACAATTCAAATGAATTGAATAAAAACAGCAGGTGCATAAACATTTGCATTTTCGAATTTTTTTAATTTTATGACTGCATTACTTCTATTGCAATAGCTAAGTAGATTAGTCGCAGGTTCTCGTAAAAAGTCAAGTGTACAAAAACAAAGAAAACCACACAAGATTCAAAAAAATAAATACCCGTTCTTAACTTGCAGTTAGAGTTGAACATAAAAAGGAGAGGGGACTTTAAAGGGAGAAGTTTGGAAATATTTTGTGAATGAGGGAGTGAGAGTAATAATCAATAATAGTACTGTTTAAGGTACAATTACACAAGGAAAGTCGTAAAGTGTGTGCAGTTTACAAGAGATTTATAGGAAAATTCATTCCTGCCACTCACCCAGTAAGACAGAGTAAGCTGAAAGGAAAAGAAATGCAGATCTCAAACTTCTCGAGTCTGCCAACAAAAAAATTCCACCACCAATAAATAGATGTTTAAATATAGAATCAAGATAATACAGATTACATTTCTTCATTTTCTCGATAGTAAGAGTACCCACATAATAATTTAACTAATAAAGACATATGTACGTATTTCAGTAACAAATCCAAAATACCATCATCTAATCATTACTAGCTGATTTCAAGACTAAATAATGACCATAGAACCCGCTAAAGCCAAAATCCCAGCAGAGCTTGATATTGATAGAAGTTGATAGAACAATACAGTACAATACAAATACCCCAAAAAGCCACTAAATACTGTCAATGTTCTAAAACTAATTTGATCCAATACGAACACTAACATATTCTAGCATTATAGTTGTCACTGAATGATGACCTCCATGACAGATTCAATGCAAGTAAAATGTAAAACATAGACAAGAGATTATGTACCTTGTGAAAGCTGGCTCTCTGATTGATTGCGAGGAATATTGGCTTTCTCTTTCTTAATGTCCAATAGTTGCTGCGGTGTCATTTGATCTTCCTCTTCGATAAGAGAACTATAATCCAGTCCCTCGGAGACACGAAGGAGTCCCACAGCTAAATGCATATCAAGCGCTTCGCTGTAGCCAAACAAAAACATAATTCATTAATACTAAATGAACTTAATAGTAAATAATCTGAAATGCATTCCTTGCACATTCGAGCGGAATACAATTAGGTACAATAACAAAACACAACCACTACCACCAAGACTACCGACAATTCACAGTTATACACTACAAGTACCACATTTCAGTGACCGACACAGAAACACAGACCTGATGGCCCCTTTGTCGTTGCCCACACTTACTGAATAATGTTGAAATACTCCAAGAGGTCCTGCCGGCTAGCTGTCAACCAGTTTTGCTTGTAGCCCAGCATGACCATATTCGGTCTAAGTCTTCCCAATCCCGCAGTTTGCATAATGGAATGAGCTCCACGTTCAAAGTCCTCATCTTCAATAAGTGTGTAGAAGGCTTTCTTTTTGTGCTTAGCCAACCAGCTGTATGCTTGACCTGTCAACGCATTTCGTACACGTTGATTATAAGGTCCCTGCAAATGACAACAAAGACAAGTTTTCATCACATAAACAATTAATTCGTCTTACCTTATATACATAAATGTAGAAATTATACGAACAGACGCGTCAGTATAATTACCTATTTACTACCTATGTAGGTATGTACCTACTACGTGTGAACTTAAGTTGCTTATATATGTAATTAATACAACTTCTAATTTCCCATGAAATGCCTACACTCTTAATTAAATTGGATTGGACTGTTTTGACATCCATTCTTCCCTACACTACAATAAGACCACAAGCCAAGACGGTTATAATTACTGGGTACTAATTACTAACGATTTTCTATCCTTCATCAGGATCACGACCCAAAAGTCTTTTAATTTTCTTTATTTTACTGTCCGAGCCTGTATCAATGAAAAGCTCTGAAACGTCTGTTTTTCTTTCTGTATTCGTGTAACACACTTCCCCAAGAAAAACGACCTCCACGCTTGGTTCAGCTGCTGAGCGTTAACACTCAAGAGTTAATTGGATTGTCACTCTCCTACCCTCGCTTACGTAAGTTTTTGCTCCTATTCCCCCACCCACATTTTTGATTAATTCTACCAACCCGGTCCTAATGACTTTATCTGGATAAAGTATCAAAAACGCTATCAGTTCTAAATTAAAGAGCATCGATACGGGAATACTAACAGGTAATAGCATATCGTAATATACATATCGTAGATTACGAATCAACTATAAACTATAATTTTTCCTAAATCCAAAAAAGCTTGCGTGATGCAAGGCTGGGTTTGCACTTAATATGGTTTAGAATCAGCAAAAACTGAAATAAACATATTTTGGTTCTTCAAAATGCATGCTACTAATTAAATGCTCACATACCTACTACGATGTATGAATAAGCAATTATAATACTTTTTAAGATCAAAAGATTATGATGTTCAACAGACTTCGTGTTATGATTGCGATTTATGATAATGAAAAGCATCCCATAACGTTGTCCAGTGTACTTGTTGAACTTTTTTAATTCTGATTGCGAACCTTGGCCATGAACAGCAATAAAGCTATCACTACCACACTTGCATGGAACAAACTAATCGTGAATGAATAATTACCTACGTTCTTAACTCTGACTCTTAAACCACAATAAATTTAAAACCCAACATCTCGAAATCTCAGATGATTATTTGAATGAAATTTTGAATTTGAAACTGCAGGAGCATCGGAGTACTTCTGCAGGTGGCTAGAAGGTAATCATCAACGAACAGAATATCAATTCAACGTTGCTATAAATCCGGAATGGAACTGAAACTGTGAATACAATTATAATCCAGTAGCCAGAAGCTAGACAAGATCTGATCAGGATGAGATTGTAATCAAGTGGCGGGAAGTGAGGAAGGACACTGACAAGCATAATAATAATAATTAACCCAACTCTATGCAGTCACAGACATATTAGACATCTCGTACTACTCCTGCATCGAGCACCTACCTGCTTAAATTATGATGCATTAGAAATTAGAATGCACTCCAAATCCAAATGTTATCTTTCCTCCTCATTCATACATATTACATGAGCACACACGTAAGCATGTCTATGTAGTAGGTAGACGTCCACATTCACAGCGTCGTAAGACACTTGGAAGTCGGACAGATTAGATTGGTTTGTCTTGGTCTTGGGCTTGGTAATCAGTTGAGGAATTTTAAGGAAGGGTTTGTCTTTGTTTCACTCAACGTTACTGCACACTGTCCTGTACAATACGACTACAGGCTGTAACATATATGCAATTATCAGACAGACTTTTCCTATCGTAAGAGTCTGTAAAGTGCTGCAGACGAAATCAAAACCAAAACTAAGCCAAGCTAAGTCAGGACAAGACTAGAGTCAGATCCAACCCAGTCGATGGTGATGGTGATGCAGATGCCGATGCCGATGTCAATCAAAGGAAAATGAAGAGACAACAAGAGTGCTAGCCATCTCATCTTCATTTCATTCTCAATTCAATGCAGTAATTACCAATGCAAATTTTATCTATTCGACATCCTATTGATCCCACGGTATCGCATCACACATTGCATCCCCGTCCGAAGATTTTTTCCTAAGGGGAGCCTACTTTGAGGAGACAAAATTTAAAATTTAGGGAAGGGAGCTCCGCTTGTGTTAATAATATTTAAAAATGTTTAAAAAACAACTGCACAAATACTGAGCTTTTGTAGCTTTTTGGGCATCAGTAAAAGGCAATAATTATTTCAAACACCAAAACCACTAACTTGTGAACTTCTAGGGAAATGCTTAAAACAATAATGTTTTCATTAAGCCTAGAGTGTGGGTTATTGCTGCAAAAATAAAAGACTATGCATCTTAAATAAAATTTTGGTCTTCTCTACCACTGTTTAGGGTATTTGCTATCTCAATTGTAATAAGACAGTAAGAGAAGGATATTGAGACAGAAAGAACACTGAAGATATTGAGATTGAGAAGGAAATCCAGGTAGAGAACACCGTATACAGTGAGATAGAGAAGAAAATCCAGGTAGAAATATCGGCTGTTCGTGAATCTGATTGTTAGCACATTAAAATACACCCCGCAGTTCTTAGTGAGAAGTTCTCACTGAAATTCCAAAATCACAAACGAAATCCACTTTGTCAGCTGGCTGAATCATGAACGGAGCCAATCTAGCAATCAAAGCTAAAGCCTTATCATCATTCCATCAGAACAAAGTCGTTTTGCCACAGCGAGAGTACCTAAGTACCTATATACTACCTACGAGATGAAACCGCCAACAGAATCGAACACAGCCAACAGTAGCTTTAAGTACTTCCACACAGATTACATATGCAAGTTCGATTCAACTCCCATAGCTACCTACAGTCTATAATCACGTCAACGTCTTAATGAAAAATTTAAATAGAGCCTAAGTGTCACAGACGAGCATCGGCTTTGGCTTTGACGATTCATCGAGCTGAATCACTAAAGATAATGCTAATAATGTCAATGCTAATAAGGGGCTCAGAACAAAAGAGCGCATCATAAAATAAATATAGTTATATAAACCGTCTAAAAAATTGAATGAACCCGAGAAAAGAAATGAATGGAAAAGAGTAGTTGAATTTCGCATTCAATGAAAGACTCACCTTGACCACCTGACTGCAGATGAGGAGGGACAAGTTCTTGACAAGCAGATAAGAAAAGTCAATGAGTGGTGGTCGTGTACTTGGCATTCCACTGAATACAAGGATTTGTGGCCGGTAATTCTTCACATGTTCCTCCACATGATTCAAATCTTGGACGGACTTTAATGCTGAATTGTAGGATTGGGCTTGAGTGGATGAACCCCAGTTCACCTCGGGTCCACGGTAGGACACGTAAAGGTACAGGAAAATACTCACGGCCACCGTGATAAGGGCCGTGATCCATGACATGAGGAACATCACAGCCACACAAAGCAAGCTTCCTATCAAACTCACCCACGCATTGTAGTACTTGAAAGATGGACGCCAACCAGGGGACTTGGAGATCGTGGCATGGAACACTGAGAAATTAATGAGACAGTAGGCGGCGAGGAAGAAATTTGACAGAAGTGGGGCAATGGCATTCAAGTCGGCTGGAAAAGCAAGCAAAGCAAAGACATATTAATGCTTTTTTATACACACGGGGATTCCGTCCCCTTGACACTAGATTTACACCACACATTGTCATTGAAGAGGCAAACCATGCTAAACGCCATTTTCCTGAACTACAATCCATGTTATACACGTATTCAACTAAATGCAAACCATGTGCAGTTAACATGATTTGAATTTTGGAAAAAACTTTAGTACATCCTTTCCTTTGAAAAATGTAAAAAAAGTTGAACAAAACCCTCAAATGTGCAAAATACGGCTGTTCTTTTCGGGAATTAAGTGCGTAATTTAAGGAAAAATTTTTAGAGCAAAATAAGCTGTTTGAAGCTGTCTAAAAATTCGACCAATGAATATTTTTTTAAATCAGCAAAATAGGCGATGTCGAAATGTCTAAAATAGAGAGTTCAATGCATTTTAAAACTGTATAGAATACGTAGTTTAATATGTTTTAAAAAGACGTAAAGTTTGTAAAAGAAAGACGTAAAATAACATTTCGCATCTTCCCCACAGTTGAATACAGTGCTACTTTGCATCTGTGTTTGTACAAAAGCAAAATTAAATTGCTTTAATTTTGAGCTGGCAAAACAGCACATTTTCCAACTTGAGGAAATAGAGTCCCCTCTATTTCCAGAAAATCGCAGATAGCCTTGCTTGAACCTTAAAACAGTATATAACGATGACCCTGAGTAATGTGAAACAGTGTGAAAAAGACAAGAAACTCCGAATTCCAAATTCGATTTTAAGTAAAGACAACAAAAACAGACTCAACGAGAAATGTCCTGCCATGTACGCATATGTACATGCAAAGAATTAAATCACAATAAATGGTTATTTTCCAATCTAAAATCCACAACATTAATTTCAATTTAATTAAATTCTCACGACGTTAAACACTAGAGCTATCGTTTTCATTTTAATTTTAGGTTCCACCTACATACATTCCCTATTCCATACAGAAATCGAAGACAGACAGATGTAGGCTCTTTTAAGCTTTTATAGAGCCACTGTGTGAGTACGTATTAGTATTCTACGTACCAATAAGAAGACATCCCAATGAAATCAAAAAGACGAGAAGGTATCCTCGGACGGGATCATTATTGGCTCCGTAGCCTTTAGCAAAGAAATGTATCAAGGGATACAATCTATCTTTTGCAAGGGCCTGTAAAATACAATGACATAGTAGTTATTTAAAGCCTTGGATGACTACTTCTAATTATTTAACACGTATAGATGTACCTGCAATACACGAGGAGCTCCAACAAGACTGGCAATTGCAGACGATAAAGTAGCAGCAAAACAACCTGTACAAAACAAATAGGTAAATTAAATCCAATAATCCTCTACATGTAATACTTACAAATCAACATAATATTTTCATTGTATCACAATACAAAACTGAACAGGAATAAAATCAGCGTCAGACTTAAAAAAAATCTCACCCATATAAATCAGAGGACCCCAAGACGAAACAAGTTCCATAGTCTAAAATGTAGTGTAAGAAGCCAACCAATTAGTCAACGTTTAAATCGCTTTTGTTTTTGAAATTGTAACAAAGATAATAAAAACATAAATTAAATTATAGAGGGAAATTATCACGATCAAAACTATTTACCTGAGCGTCATTGAGAAGACCATAATCACAAGTGGTGTTAACGCAGTCATCATAGGGAATATTTCCACTGGCATATATCTCGTCTCTGGTCATTTCCAAGCCCAACTGGTACGCGGTAACATTTCCTGTAGCTTCCCTCATCATGCAACCAGCCATCATGAGCCCATATCCAATATAACTGAGGTAAGTGATGGTTATAGCCAAGAGAGTTCCCTTAGGAATGGCACTTCCAGGATCCTTCAAATCTCCAGACAAATTAGCACCTGCCACAATCCCTGTCACCGCCGGAAAGAAAACACCGAAGACGGAGAAGAAGTCTTCTTTAGACCCATCGCCGTCCTTACTTGCCCTGTAATCTGAGCCTGCATTAGCTGCCCATGTCTCCCCTGAAAGACGCATGCAAAGAAATAAACAAAGTGCATTAGTCTCCTCGAATACCTGGAGTGGAGGGGAGAGGGAGAGTAACAAACCAACACATGACTGTCTTTTACAAACATATACCAGAGTAGCCAGTAAAACCCTTTGCCCTTTCTTCGTCATTATCTGGACCGACGAATGATCCTACGATGAAATCAACTTGAGCAGCAATCAACACAACCAGCAGGAACATTTGAGTCTGCAAACACACAAGTCAATTAAAACCAAGGCCAAGAATCACAAGTGCACGCTACGAAAAAAAGGCCGAAATATACCAGATTTCTAATAATTCCTTTTAGAAATCTTTATAAATATCAGTAAAAAAACATCAACAAAAACAACATTACAGCACATTGGAGTGCATATGCTGTAATCTCCACTACACATAAAAAATATAGAAAAACATCAACGTACTCTGGTGACCCAGTCCATCCCAACGAAGGCAAGAATAAGAATGAGAACCAAGATTCCCACGCCCACAACCCGGACATCATTGCTTCCTCCATCGATGATTTTCCCCCACGAGTTTGCTTCCAGCAAGTCACTCAAAGACTCGCAAAAGCCCACAATGTAGAGGGATACAGCGATGGAATTGGCAATGGTAAACATGAGACCAATCGCAGCTCCAAACTCCGGTCCAAGCGAACGAGAAATCATGTAGTAAATCCCACCTAGAAAGTTAAAAATTAATTCCTTAATTTTTGCTTTCACTTCCCCTTTCCGCCTCTACCTTCAACATCATTTCCTCCTTCTCGCGTTACCAAAAATAGCTAAATCAGAATCACACTTAATAGCAACGTTCCTACCACTCCATTACATAATCATTGCATTGTGGCTACAATCCCCCGCAGCCACCAAAACCAGCAACCAGGCCAAAAACCAACTTCCAACAACATCAAAGTCAAAGTCAACTTCAAACCGAAAACGAAACCATAATTACTTTTGCACAAGCTAGTACCATAAAATCCTATAGCCATCATTAATTCTGTAAATTCCCATAAATTCTCATAAAATCAACTCAACTTTTCAACAGCTTCGCCAGCTACAAATTACAATTTCAACTCGACAATTATTACACTTATTACAACCACATACTCAAACCAAATAAAGTAGAATCATGGAGAACGATAAATGCAAGAAACGCTAGACTTTTTTCGTATTCCATACATGTGCGAGGGAATTATGTGCATAGAAGGACAAGAAGGTAGTGCTGTGAGTGGTTGACGTAGACTATGATAAATGCTTGTAGATAATTATGATATATTTTGTTTTGGTTCATTGGTTTAGTTGCGGACAGAATGTGTTCTGGTATTTTAAACAGGAGCTGTCAAATCTATTTCTATTTTATTTCTACAAAAATGAATTTCCAAAGAATCGAAACAGGTTTAAAAATCGACTGATTCTATGCCATTAAATAGCACTGTGTAACCAAAATATTCAAGAAGCAACGACTGTAAAAATATATAAATATTTAAAACAAAGTTCTTCGGTCCTGGTCTTGTTTGGCTTCTGGCATCGGCTCGCAGACGTATCTCCCAAAAGACATAGTGTTTATATCAGTTTAAATTCCGCCAAGATCACATACCAACTGAAGCTTTTGTTCTCGTAAAATAGCTGTATTTTGATTCCGCCGCACGTACTATAATTAAACATTTGGCTTAAAATATACTATGGAACGAAAGTAGATCTGTGAATATTGCATGCGGTTTGTCTCACACTTTCGCTGTTCTCAAGTAATCACAACCATGCATTTAATAAATTCTTCACATTCCACAGTCTAAATTGTGAATGATAAATACCTACGTCTACATCATTGTAAAGAATAATAATTCCTAATGTCTGACCAGTAAGTAATTAAAAGAAAGGCAAGTTTATGTGCAGCACGTTGAAGTTGTGCCATCATATGTATGTTCTTACCTCCTTTGATTTGTCCGTTTGTACTGACAGCTGACATGGAGAACGCCGTGATAAAAGTTACCAAATTGGCTAAGCTGATGATCAAAAACCCCTGAACTATAAGGAACAAAAAGAGAAAATTAGGGATATTCCACCACACTCGTACTAATATAGCGCATCCTATACACGTAGGTACAAATTACAAATTATGCAACGAATCCCTAACAAAAGAATCTGTGTCTATCTATAGTAGGCACCTACGTATATAGATTCAAAGAGAATCCATCGGCACAACCACTGGCACCGGTACCGGTTTCGGTTTCAGTTTCACTTTCAGCGTCCTCATTCATTCATTTTATACAATGAAACTGAAAACGGTACAAGTTTCTCAACACTTGACTCTACTTTTTTACATAGTAATAACTAATAAAGTACATATTGCACTTGGTTGGCATTGGAACTCGGCCAATTTCAGACACAACGTCGACCCGACGCCAACCAAATGAAAATCGTAAGTTATACATACATACTGACAGAGTTCAAGTCACAGTCAAGTGGCTATTTATTCAAACTTTTAAACCAGAAACATTCCTTCCGCTTTCCTATTCATTTCAAGCGTGAACTGCTAAAGCAAATAGTTGGTATCGTTGAATTTTCAAAATATACTGTCCCTGCTGATATGTACATTAGCATAGTACTAGTATCATGCAATTAGGTATATACTTTGCCTAAACTTGACTGCTTTTCATTTCTCCAGCATGGTACATGTGTCATATAAAACGGAAAAAATTCTTGATTTTACTCATTTACTAAGAGATAGGGGCAGAAACTATTGCGCAATTTTTTGCGCTGCTGAAAATCATGCTGGAAGTAACTTTAAATTTTTACACTATTTCGAAATGATGTAAGTAGGTACCTACGCTATGGTACATAATTAGTTCCTGCTTTACTTTTTCTACATACCTAATTACAGTTACTTTATTCAAATGCTCGGGTTAGAATTTTTACATGATTCCATTTGTTATTTTTTAAATCTTATCTTTATTATAAAAATCTCTGTGAAGATAATGAGAGCATCTGAACTGTATAAAATACTGATTTAAAAAGTCTAATATTTTTCCAAAACACTCCGATTTTAAAATCACTGTCAGCAGCAACAGCATTACCTTTTTCAAAGGTGCTAATTACAAGATCTTTGTGTCATTATTAAAAAATCACATGTATATTTTACAGTGTACAGACGGAAAGAAATCTTTTGTATGCTCTTTAACTTACCCGTTCCAGCTTGGCCAACCAACCAAGACAAACGAAGGAAAAGCATCACACCCCAAATGTTCAAGAGGCATCTCATCTATTTGCACGAAAGTAAAGAAATCCAAACCAAATTATTCTCTTTATGTCTGTCCGTTCCAAGGTAGAAAATTAAAGGTGGAAATAAAATGAATTTACCCAGCAAATTAATTATTTAATGGTAATTTGAAAGATTACGCACCAATACTCCCTCGAGCCATCCGAACTTGATAACTTTTCCTTTCAAAACAGGTCCGTCGTCTTCATCTGCCTTAGACGGCTGTAGTAAACAAAGAAAATATGAAAAAATTAGGAACAAATCCTTCATTATGTACATACTACAATCAGGCAGAGCCTAATACAAGAAGTAGGTAAACTACATTATCTAATTGTTGAGACATTTATTTATTTTCGCTATTATTCATTCAGAATAAATTGAAATTCTGATAAAATCCAGATAATCAATTCCTGACAATTTATTTCAATTTACCTCTCAATCATTCGATTTTTCGGAGCGATACCCAATCTTGTTCCAAAGAAACTACACAAAGGAATATAATTCTTTCCAAGGAACAGCTGCAAAATACCTCAGCATCTAAATTATTATTTGCGTAATCGTAAACCCGTGCCCCTAATTCATTATCGGACACAATCTACGCACCTCGGAATCTACAGTTTGCCACCTTGAAAGCAGCATTTTTGTTTTATGTCTTGTTTGCATTTTTCCTCCGATCTCTACTACGATTATTAGCAGTCAACGTACTCAGCAAACGCAGGTACGCAGAAATAATTTTGTCATATTTATTTCTATGCTGCGACGCTACATTCATGCTTTATAACATAACGTATAATGTCAACCTCACAATCAACTTTTTGCAAGTGTGCTGCGTTTTGCGCTGCGTTGAAAATTAAATTCGCTAGTTACGACTTTTTTGAACCTGAGTTTATGAGTTTGCACGTTCCCCACTGTGCCAATATTTTTTTATTATGTAGGTATGTATCGGATACGTTGATAAGGCAAGATCACTATTTTCTTCCCACCAGGAGCAAAAGAAGCCCTCTATCATCTTGTTATACTAAATTAAAAACGTACATAATATTACAAGGAAAAAAATCATATGCTTCGTATTATAAATGTCTGGCAGTGAAATGTTCTATACATAAGCGATAATCTAAAAACTGATTAGAATTATTTCAAAATATACCGCTGGCTGAAAAAGTAGAACATTAACGTCCATAGCCTCCAGAAAAAGTATAAAATGACATATTTCGAAAAGTCTCATCACGCTTGAAATTCTAGATTTCAAAGAGTAATAATCCCCAATTACTTAATTGTATTTTCAAAAATAGCAAAACAACATACATAAATAATAACGTCGTTAAAAACAGCCGACCACTCTAAAACAATTCGTTTCATTCATTTTTGCATCGTCTCACAAGATCTACCTCCCTAACTACAAAAATATCTTCGAAGAAGGTGCTTTTTGAATTTCTAAATCATTCTAGATACTCACTCCGGATTCTGACCTTCAACAAAGGTTCACATTCCAGATAATGTAGGTGCCATGTGACTGTGACATGTAATTACTTAAATATCACGAGCATTCACATCACAATCACATGGACATGATTGCCTATTTGAGTAAGTAAATACACGCAACCCAAGGTTTTTAACAACCAGTAGTATTTATTGCACATTATATCCGTAAACATTTGCCCAGAGATTGCAAACTACCTACCTCCATCTCCTACAATTACAACGTTAGCAAATTCTGAAGGAAATTACTCCAGCCCACCCGTACGTTTGCTCTTGCTCCTACTCACACCATGCTCACTTTCATTCTTGATTATATAGGTAGTGTGCAAAAATAAAACACGTAGAAGGAACAACCTCTGCAGTTCTACACACTTCATAATAAATAATAATAGGAAGGATTTACACAACCAAAACCAAGGTATTAGTAGATTAGCATGGCACGTATTAAAACAACATAAACATGAAACATAAAACCGAAGGCATAAAGCTACGAAATATGAACAAGAACAAAAAAGTCAAGCCAATCAAATTTCAAAGGGCAAAAGAGCAATGAACCAACTAATCCTTAGTAAAGAATTTGCCCATGTATTCTATTCTAAATAAGTGTAACGAAACTGAAAAAAATCCTATCAAGGCACATTCATCGCATTCACTGAAGATCAAGAAACCTCCCAACTACGCAGTCACTTCTAAAAAATAATTGTTTCAAAAGAAACTACAATTGTGCATCACAATTACCATAAATAATCATTAC
>JAAXYX010002285.1:0-18190 GCA_036851915.1 Ptenothrix huangshanensis
TTTCATTAAATGAATCAAATTGAAAATGAAGGAATGAAATCAAACAAACTTGTCTCTAAGGAACTTTCATTTCATTTCATTTCATTTATTTTTCGAACTCTGAAGTAGCCTTTATTTTTTACTAACTTTTAAATTTTATTTTCTTTGCACAATATTTTTTTCTTCAATGAAAAAAAGTTTTTTGGTCATACTTTGTTCTGCAATGTAGGTACATTTAGGGACGATATTTTTTTATCCTTAAGAAATATTTTATTTGTCAATCGGATTTTTTTCTTTTCAATCACACAATTTTAGTGTACTTATAGTTTGTTATGACGTTATGAGTAATAATGTAGTTAGAACTTATTGCAATTATCACTACACTATAGTCGGGTAGAGAAGGAATTTCAAATAGAGAACACCTTAATTCAGTACCAGTTACTTCAATTCCTAAACGTAAACAGAATTTATACTATAGCATTCGGTAATCTAGTATTTGCATGAAACTGGTGGTGTGGAAGATGATAGTCCATTTACCTTCATGTACCTATCTATTTATATTACACAGGATCTTTATTGCCTACCTTTATCTTATGCAATTCGATAACGTATCCAATTCCCATTGATTTAATTGATTGTATAGTAATTTGGCAAAAGGGATATAGTCCATTTGGGGTAATTTTACAGGAACAACACTTTTTAATTCCAAGAAAAAAACTCAAAATTCGAAAAACCAAGTCAATCCAGCAATGAAGCTTACTACTAATGATAATGATATTAATGCACAAAATCAATGTAATCTACATCAATGCTAAGTAAGTAAAAAAAATTAGGAAAGCTTTAATTTCCAACGTATGATCTAGAATTCATTCAACCTATTTTGTAAACCAGCTTATGTTAGATTGGAAAAAAATTAGAAAATTCCTGCTAGCAGCAATTTCAATAGTTTGCTCCTGTAGTTAGCCTTTGATATACTAATTTAATTACTTACTAAAAAATAAGTATTATGTTAAATTTTAACTCGTGACTGAAACTAAAAACTGACTTTGTTGGTTTTCAGTTGTAATCTTTAGCATGAAATACCACGCTCCAACAGATGCTACCAAAAATGATATCGGTATTGGAAAACATATTTTTTATTTTTCTACGGACGTAATTTTGTTTTCCTAGGGCTTTCTCGTTGAACTTCATATCAGCAAAGGGTAGATCACTATTTCTTGCGAGAAAAATAAAGTTGTTTAAATTCGCCTCTCATTTGAGTGAATAATTAAAATCGAAGATTAGGCAAAATTCATATTTAACATAACAAGTACAAGACCCGAAAAAGTAAAATTGAATGTGGTTGAATAAGATGCATTTAGACTTAGCGGGTAGTGTTTTGTTGCCAAGCAATTACATACTCCGCACTCTTGTCTCTCGCATTCTACGGGACTACGGGCGACGGTGGACAGGTGGACTTAGTCGCTTTTGCCAAAAAACCAGCGATGGACTTAGCTACTATTGACAAAATAGCGATTTTGGCGAATTTATTTAAAGTACTTGACCTTTGACCTTGGAAATTTTAGCTGAAGTTACCCCTAGGTCATAGTTGTCGAATTAACTAATAATCTCATTTTGGCAAAAAACGGACTTTTGGCGCTTTTGCCAGACAACTCTTCAAATACATCCTTGCCAGTTTTAGTGTCTTACTGAATACCAAAGTTTGTTTAGTAATGAAATGGTCCTGATTCTGATCAGTCAGTTAGCATGACTATGACTTATGACTACCTACCTATATGAGGAATTGACTAATATATCATAATGTGTATAATGTTATGGTATAATCCGTACCAAAATAAACAAATAGGTAATAAAAATTTGGCTTACCTTTAGATCCTTCAGATCCGTCATTTTTTACTATTCCAATTTTTATGCTGCAGCTTTATTATGTTTTCTAACTTACAAGTTACAAGAGGCAGCCACGAGGCGCCACAAGCAACAAGTGCAATGTAGTTTTGCAGAATTGGTGATACCGTCGGTTAACGGGCAAAACTGCGCATATCCTATTAAAACTGAATAGGACTTGAGCATTCTTGCCGCATTTTAACCGCCGCTATATAAATACATAAATACTACTTCGGAGATTTAAATTTTTTCACAATATACAAAACTTTTCGAAAGATTACACGTCGAATAATTTCAAATTTTAATGGTATGAATTATTTTTCTTGAGATATTCGGAAGCAAATGAATAGCAATAATAAAGAGGGTCTAGCTTCCGTCTTTAACGAACTTCATTGCTGTTACTTCAATGAATGAAGATGCTTTTTTACAAAATCAATTCTATTGGATGGACCCAAAAATTCGGTTGGTAAAATACGCATTTTGTAAAAATTGCCACAACGATTTTTATTTATATTTCTACTATTCTATAAAACTACTTAGCATTTACAGTGGCTGGGGTTTTTCTCTTGCACAATGTTGATAAATCAGCGGTGCTGCGGAAACAATAATTATTATGATTTACATAAACACAAGGACTACGACCTAAATCAGACTCCAGAAGTTCAGAGTTCGAACACACAATTGATTGTCACAGCGACTCTTTATATTACTTACTCGCTATTATTACACAATCACACAACTAGCCATCAGTCGTAGATTTATTGAATAACAATGTTTATTGAAAGTTTACACAACGAAGGCCTAAAAGGTTGACAGCATGGCTCAAATTTTTATGTATGTTCTGCAGCATGTTTCCAAAAGTCCACGTGATCACATGTGTACGGAACACTTCCAAGCTAAACTTTTAAATTGTACAGTGCAACCAACTGAATATTATTATATGTTTGCGCTGTAGTAAATTTTATGCACTTCCAGATTTTCAGCACTTTCAAGAAGTAGGTGTAGGCATTTAGGCTTTAAAAATTAAAATATCAAAAATGAACCAAAATTGGAAGGACAAAAGATTGCGTGATTTGCTGCACTTTATAATACTAGCCACGCTTTTGTCTCTGTCGTTTGGACTAGGACCACTGCACTGTAATTGTTGGTGATGACCTAGTCAGCTGCTATTTGAAGTTTTTTTTAACAATAATTTGGTTATTTATACCGGGGTGAAATCCAGAAAATTCGCAGCCAGAAGTAACCTCACAGCATATAATTATATATGGGAGTGGTACTTCCTTCCCATCGAATGAGATCCAAAAAGCATATCCAAATTGAATCTATCGGCTTTTACAAGTGGGTACATATCTATACGACTCATGTAAATTAAAATTACCCCTTAAAAAATTTCTACTCAGAGATCAGCACATAGGAAGCTTTGGATTCAAATTATATATATGTACGTAAATGTCTTCACCTACTTCTTGAAAGTGCTGAAAATCTGGAAGTGCATAAAATTTACTACAACGCAAACATCTGTTCAGTTGGTTGCACTGATAAATGCACTGTACATTTTACAAGTTTAGCTTGGAAGTGTTCCGTACACATGTGATCACGCAGACTTTTGGAAACATGCTGTATGTGCGTGCAGTGCAAAACAAATGCTCGACAACACAACCGATAAGCACGGACATGGACAAGAGTCAACATTTGAATCAAAATCGATAATGTGCACTTTATTGATACATTGGTCGTATAATTTGAGTGAAAAACTCGGCGAGTGCGTACGAAATGGATGTACAACCGGAACTTGAATTTCCGATCGACCAAATATGATAAAACAAAATTCAATAGTTGGCCATTCTTTAGTATCTCACTCACACAACATGGCAACACCGCCCGCACAACTTGGCAACATGGCCTACTGTGTAAGGTTAGGTTAGGTTTTACTTCCCGTTAGGGTACGTAAGTCAGGTTCTCATCCGCGGTTAGGTGCGTGAGTGAGATACTAAAGAATCCTCAAAGCGAACCTCAATAGTTTTGTTAGTTATACAAACCCATTAAATTGATTTATGTAAATAATTGATCAAATTGGCTGTAATGTTCACTTATTAAGATGTACACAAAGTTGTTGAATGACCAAGTTCTATATTTTCTCTGAAAATGCAGATCGAGTTTCGAATTCGATATTAAATGTTGAACTTTTCACTAAATAATGTGTTTTATTTAGATTGTAAATATTATAATTCACTACGAGATCACGACCACTTCGATTGTTCGATTATTCGTTTGCGGTGTTCACTTCTGAATCCCCCGCTCAATATTTCTTTACCCGAACTTGTTTTTTTCGATGAGGCAAGTTGATAAGTTAGCTACGACGTTGTCTCTGCCTATGAAAACTACCTTTCGATGAACTTGCAATGCCCTGAATGCGATACCATGCCAATTATACTCTGCAGGTTAAACTTTTCCATGATTGCATACTTCCACCATAGTATGTACATATGTAGGCACTTTTTATCTTTGTAATGCTCGGAGTTTAAGATTAACGAACAAAAGTTTTGCAATCTAATTACAAGCTTGTAGAGATACACAACTGGAGAACCAAGTCAGTTATTTATTGGTGCAATAACTATCAGTTATCACATCACCAAAGGATATTTCGTTATGATAAAATAAATTATCTAAAACATTCAATAATAGCATTGCACACTTCGAAGTTTAGTATGTAAATAGGCAAGTAAAAAATTCGTGAAGATAACATTAGACATTATATAATTAACTGAGTTGTAAATCTGTGTATCCAAATTCCAATCTGAAGTACACTCATCAAAAGTACCAATAAGCTAATAATCGAATTTTATTATAATGGCATGTTAGGTCTATATATCCAAATGAATTAAGAACACATGTTTGATAGTGCGATGCATTTTAGAGACAGGTTGGATGCGTCTAGGAGCACTTCAAATAGAGCCTAAAGGCGTTCATAATTATATAAAATTAAAGCATTAGATTTCTGGAGTTTTAGCTGCATTCATTGTTACAGTATTGAAGTTTATTATGCTTGAAAAGATCCGTCAAGTTGTTTGCCTATATGTATCTGATAATTATGATTTACGATATCAATGCAGGTAAGGATTATACTGTCAATTGCATGATTCAGTTTTCCTTTACTTTGGTTTATTTATGCTATGGTATGATTGTGACTGTGAAAATGAATTAGGTAGATGCATGGTGCCATGTGGTTTAGGCACCATGGGTAGATGATTAAAAGTTTCAGTTGACCGTTTTCCTTCGGACCAAAAAAGTAGTTCAGTTTATGTAAAATTAGAATAGTTGCATAAAATAAATTGCAATCATTAGGTATATAAATTGTACAAATCACGCAATAACAAAGTCGATGTGTAATTGTAATGACAGTTAACAATAAAATCTATCTGTATCTATCATGCTCAAATATATTTAAGTTCATTAACAAATATTCAGATCCTCGTATAAGCTTTTTCTATGACAGATTTGTTAGTGCCGACAACTACTACTGTAAGAAACAAATACATGACCAACATGACCAGGGACACTGTGAGATTGGGGGTAAGTATCCAGAAATTGGAAAATACATTACATAGCTACATACTTGTTTGGGATTTTGAGATTTCTACGACATTTCAAAGACAGGTTAATCAGTTTGTACAGATGCCAGAGTGAGACCGTTGAGTGGACTATGATTAACCATGATAGTGAAATGAGTGATGGAGCTGCCATTTACACGAATACTTTCAGTTTGTGGAGAGATGAGGGACATAATATTGGGGGGAATGGAAATGTGAGTGATGGAAGGAGTGGAAAGTGCCAAATAATTGTCATGCTCAGTGCCACCCCCATGGAAACTGATATTTCCGATGCCGAACGCATTCATCGTGGTTGATACTGTTTCATCCACAGCTGTACTCACATCAAGTGCATTGTAGTCAATATTATTGTCAGTAGGGCTGAGGGTTTGTCCACTCAAATTGGCGTCACCGTGTTCGCCATTAAGGACTGTACATCGATATTTGGGTTGGATAGTTTTCCTTAAGTTGAGTTGTGCACCTTGAAGATTGAGAATCGGGCTCGTGCTGGGATCATAAACGAAAAGCTGATGCTGGTACTGATTCGGGGAAGAATTTTCTTCAACGTCAGCTACCTCCGCCTCCTCCGACTCTACGAGTATTGTTGATGTGGATTCTTCAGCGAGTTCCCTCGCTGTCCGAACCATTGGCTGAGCATATTGATTATTGGTGAGATCGAGATTATGAAAGTTACTTATTTGGTTTTGCACAGGTATGTGAATTTGAGCATTTGGGTTGAATTCTGGAGTTGGTGCTCGCAGCAGAGATGAAACTACAGACTCTGCTGTCGCCGTGGCACTGTCATTCGCATCATGTACTAGATGCGATGATGAGCTTGTACTTTGTGTTTCGTTACTATTGTTATCGTTATTATCACTACTGCAGACCGTAAGTGAGGTTAACGTTGAGCTCGTCTTAGTGGTTGCAATGGAAGTACTCCTGTTACCGCCATTATTGCTGGTAGCATTTGATATGGAATTGATGGAAGATGGAAATCCGCCTGAATTCCAAGTGAAAAAATCAGCACAGTTAAACTGGTAATTATTATAGCCTTTGAAACAGCGGTCAATATTAGGTTGCAAATATTATCATAGTGAAGGAAGATTCTTTGTACTAGAGTACATACAATTATTGAAAAGCAAATTTGTAGAATTTCCATTTAGAGGGGGCACGTACTCCCCACGGTTTCGGTGAACTTTCAAGTGTTTGTACAAGTTGGCTTTCATTCGAATACCTTTTCCACACAGTGGACAAACATTACTTTTTTCTTCAGAATGAATCGTTACGTGTTCCTAAAACAGCAAAATAGAGACTGTAAAAAGGGCAATTTTAAGTCTACTGCTTCGTCATTCTACCACTGCACATTTACATACTATTGTCAGTACAAGAAGTTAGACGACTATACAGTTTTGTACCTTAAGATGTGTCTTGGTTTTGAAATGCTTGCCGCAGACAGTACATGGGAAGGGCCTGTCTTCAGAATGCTTCACCGAATGCTTTTTTAATTCGAACAACTTGTGAAATCTCTTGTGGCAAACTGTGCACTCGTGTTCATATTCTCCTTCGTGAATCCTTACCACGTGAAGATTCCAACTTGTGTGATGCTTAAACCTGACGCGGAGTTTAAGCATACATTTTAATCATTTTGACCTCATACTCATAACTCATTCGTCCTGGCGTTATTTTAGAAACTCTAACCTTTTGCCACAATATTCGCAGAGATATTTATGAGCTTTGCTGTCCGTTGCATGGACCTTTTGATGTTGATACAGGGTACTGGGAGTTTTGAAGCATTTCTTACAGATGTCACATTTATACGGACGATCTTGACTGTGGGTTAATTTATGTGGTTCCAAACATCGAGATTTCACACTAAACATCAGAACCGGGATTAAAGAGGAATTGCAAAATTTAGGAATGCCAATTGGGTTGGATCTTATAATTTAAACATATTTGTTTCATTGACTGTATGTATTATATTAAATTATCAAAGTTCTTACCACTTGCCACAAATGTCGCAGATTTTCATATTAGTGCGATTACTGTGAAATAGCCGTATATGCCTTCGCATCGCCAAGTCATTTTTCATGAGTTTACCACACTGAAAACAAGTCTGTTCGCCTTCCTCGTGAACCACTTTGTAATGATACCGCATGTGGCAATTAAGTGCGAACGTTTTCTTGCAAATGGGACATCTAGAGAATATGTGATAAATGAGAGCATTATCATTGATTTATTCAAATAATTATTCCATTATTTGTTGGTTGAATAAACATATCGTAAAACTCCTGAAGATGGCCCCACCAATTTTTAAATCCGTAGTGTTTACCATTAAAGCCGGCACCCGGCACCGGCTATAATAAATAGGCAACCATTGAAATCAAACTTTCAAAAATCGCACCGTCCACCTCAGCTAATTGGTATTAGTAATTATATGTTTATAATTGTAAAACTAGGTATGCCATAGAATTTTTGACTCATCCGTCTTCAGAGATCTTTAGAAACCTAGAAAATCTTTTCGTTCAATTGTAAAATTCTCCCGGCCATCTGCAGAAGTTTTACGGTAGTTGTATTGTGTAGCTGTTAACTTACTCATGTTCCATGAAATGTGGGACCCAGTGAACGACGTATTTATCTTTCTTGACATAGTCTCCACAGACATCACATGGGAAGACAGGATCGTCGTCTAAGCCTATGTTGTGCGCTGCAAAATGATCAATGTAATATTTTGTGGGTGCAGCTATCATTTCTTTACAAAATTTGCACTTCCAGCTTTCAACATGTTTTTCGTCGAATAAAAATGGGCTTAAATTTCTCATCATGAATTTTGACCTGCAATCAAACAATATTCAATATTTTATTCCAGAAATACTGTATGCTAATAATTAGTTGGAAATAATGAAGTTGAAGATGAGTGTATATCTACGATGTATACGAACATAAAATAGCTCGAATTCAAATTTTCCCAATACTTAAATCAAAAATATAACAAAGTAGCAGGGTTCGGTTTTTACCACCGACCTAGGCTTTGTACCAAGCTACATGGCAAAAACATGGTTTAAACCGGTATAAACTGACATAAACTGGCATAAAGCGGTATAATTAAAAATGCCTACAGTAAAAAGGAAAAATTTTTAATCGCTATTACTCTACTCCTAAAAAAAGCCTAAACAAAGCATATTCAGTATATTCATTTAAAACTTCAACCAGACGATACCCAAACTAGTGCAAAAAAACTCATGGCAAAAACGGTGCTCGAGGTTTACATTAGAGAAAATGGGTTTTTGAAAAGTAGGATGTTTTGCGTTAAAATACATGTTGTTTTATAATAATATTTAATTGGTAATAAATAAAAACCCGAAGCGCAGACAAATTGACTCTTAAAAGTCATGTTTCCTGTGATCAAAGTAGATTTTACCGCTTTATGCCACTAAAAGCTCGTTTATGCATGCCAGGATTAAACCGGTTTTTACCACCATTTTACCACCCACGGTTAAAACCACCCCCGAACCCTCCAAACTGAAACCGAAGAACACGAGGATGGTTGAAAATGTAAGTTTAAATTTACAATTATATGTCGAGAATAGGTAATAGATGGATAAAAAGTTATGGGTAGATAATAATTACAATTATTAATATATGGAATGTAGCAAAGTTGAGTTAGTTGAAAGAGGCTTACTTGAGTCCTTTGCTTTTCCTTATGATGCGATGAATGAAAAGCCAGTCCTCTGGCGAGAGAGTTCTGCGTACCATGTGTGAATGTTGGCCTTGTGTCTTCCGCATAAGTTCCGTCGCCCGTTCTTTAAATGTTTTGTGAGAAAGTGACTCATCGTGATTTAAATCCGAGTCCTCAATAATACTATCTCCCTCGACTTCGGTATCCTCGTTGGCTACATTATCATTGTCACCCTCACTCGTTTCCTCATCCCCATCTGAATCCGTCATCATCTCGTCCAGTTCCGGTTCCGGTTCTAGTTCTATGTCCGATACCGATATACTTGACTCTGTTGTGATCATATGGTTACAATCCATAGATTCTCCTTGATTTGTTTCTACGTAATACTCATACTTTTCCAGCTTATCATTGTCACCAAACAGGTGTGGATAAAGCAGTTTCTTGTGCTTTATCGTAATCTTTTTGATTTTATGAACAGCAGGAGAAGTAATTGAGAAATCAGTTTGGAACTTTGTACTGCTCTCCAATTCTGCAGAGCTTTGAGGATTTGGACAAGTTGACATTTTTGAAACTACCTTACCCAACTCTCACGTTAGAATTAGAAACCAACTATATAAAAAACTGTATGAACAATTAAACACGTTATAAAGGAGAGGTTGTGATAAGCAGGAAGCCCACGTGGAGTAACGGGAAGAGCAAAACGGCGGTTAATGCATGTAGACGATGGATAAGAAATGATGCGTTTGGGTTAAAGACGTACACGTGGTGAGAGATTCTTCGAAATACGTACAAACAGGAATGTGGAGAAATAATACAAAGTTTTCACCATTGCGTTCTTATATGTGAACACAGTTATTCGCGATGCAGAGGAACGGGAGGGAGAATGTTGATATGCGCCGACGATGGTTTAGTTTAGTGTGTCGTTGCAGTGGCCGTTGTTGATGTGGTTTAGTGGTCCGTGTGCCGGATATCAGCCCATTTAGTTCTTCGAATGAATCCATTTAAGCAATTACAAACTTAAATTGCCGACGGGTAAAGAACCAGGAATTTTGGCCACAACTGAATGAAAGAGGGAAAGGGCTCAGGCTCCATGTTCCTTTGCAAGGAGTGGAATGTCCGGATTTTATTGTGCAGACGGGAAGAAAGCAAAGTGTACAAAATCAATACTGAGTTTTCTCTGGAGCTGTATTTGTATGGTGCGTACACCGCACCAAGACCGATCATTGCACCCGCACCCTGTGAGCAAGGAGAAGACCTCCCACTTCTGCTCGTAACTCGGAGAAACCTTCTACTAGCAGACGAGCAGCTCCCGAACTTTCTACAACTTCATTCATTCAATTTTACTCGTACGCAGTCTTCATTTTCATACCTACTTACCAGTATTTCCTAAGCTTACTGGTGTTTATCCTAAAGCAGATCATTTGCATTCCTCAAACTGTTGCTTTATACTGTATGCACACTCACCTGGAATACATACCTGGTCGCGTTCATTTTCTCTTGTACCCCTCTCAGCTTCACTTCTACAAACCGATTGCTTTGTGTATGACTATGGACTATGCCTTTGTATGACTGACTGTATCAGCAAGACACATACGATAGATCACTTCTTGTTGTTTTTTATTTTGTTAGCGTGACGCCATAAAAACACAGAGAGGTAGCTATTGTTACATTGAAATTATCGTTAATAGCTTTAGACGAATAATAGCAAATTGCACGATTACCAGCATACAATCAAGAAATACATAGATTAAAAAATAATGACCGAATTTGCAACATCAGTTTGCATTTACAGATAGTTTGCTCGCGTTATTGGCCTTATTGTTCTCGTTGGTTTCTGGAAGCAATGCCCAAAATTTGTTATCCCTTCCGAAGTTATTCGCCTCCTCGACAGTCTCGGGCAGCTTTTGATTCAGGGTTTCTGGTAGAAAGGCTGAAGCAATCATTCCAAGGAAAGACAACCCACCCATGGCATAGTACGGAGCTCCCAGGTGAAATTTACCCTGCACATTTTATTCCGAGTAAAAGACAGCTGCAGTAAAATCTCGTTATAACGACACCTCAGGAGACTGATTTTTTTCGGACGATATAGGGGGATGACGTTATAGACTATAACGTCCAACGACAGGTTTGCTGACGGGGAGATCATGTACTGTCGTTAACGCGAAATTGATGTTATAACGAGGGTCGTTAAAACGAGATTTCACTGTATAGGTTAATTATTTTATAAGTGGAAAGATGAGTCTGTAGGTATTATGTTTTCTATCTGTTTTTGTTTATTAAATACCAAAGACACAATTGAAGGTCCCATGATTCCCATTGCGCTGCCTATCGTAGAGGCGAAGCCACTTCCAGTTGAGCGCAATTGTGTGGGAAAGATTTCAGTCCCTTGTAGATAAACAACGAGGAATGTTAGTGTTATAGCGAATCTGAAAAATCCAGGGGTAATTTGAAACTAATTACTACTAATAATGATTTCGTTTGAACTTATAACCGATTGCTAAAAAACTAATGTAATCTAAAACACCAATGGATACTTACTTGGCTGTGATCACGCATATGGTGTTAAAATAATAAAACTCTGGATGATAGACGCCCATACCAGCTGCAATGCAAGTGAGTGCACACGCCAAGAAAAACGCCACTTGCGTCCATCTCCTTCCAACTTTGTCCACCAAAATACCGCCCAGGTAACCCGCAGGTAGCTCAATGATGGACAGGAAGAAGAAATTGACAAACTGGTTCCCAGCCATTTGTGTGGTGTTGAGGGTGATTCCGTAGTATACCATGATGTTCATCGACCTATCAGTTTAAAAATAACGAGCGGATTATCACCAACTTACAAGTTGTCTTAAGCTCCTCTGAATCTTACCAAGACAGTGTTAACATAATTGTGTTTGTTGCGATACGAGAACGACTGAACAGCGACCAGATGCCGACTTTCTTCTTAATCTTCGCTTGCTGTTGTCCGAGTTGAATGAGCATGGCATCAAGTTTAGCAGGTGCAATCTTCTCTTTGGTTCCGTTTGTGTGAGCTATGTGTAGTATGATTTCCGCTGCCTCATCCATTCTCCCTCGGGACACCAGCCATCGTGGAGACTCTGGGAGCCAGCGAAAGTAGAGGAAGAGCAGGAACCCAGGAATGGATGTTACGATTCCGATGACAAACCATGTTCTGCATGCCCAGGCCAGGAGAGGTAGAGATGCCATTCCAGCCACCCAAATCATCCACGTTATGGAGTATACCCACGCTCGGTAGTCTGACCCGACCCAAAGCAACAACATTGAGTTTGATAAGTGGAAATGTTTGTGCTATGCCGAGCTGCAGCCATGCCATAAATAATTGATTGTGAGAGGTAGGGTTAGAAAGGAACTTGGAACTCAAACTCAATTGAATGAATAAGACCTTATCTGTGGATTAAACGCATTAGATTAAAAGTCCAATTTGATTAGTAATTTGATTGTCCATGAATGATGGAGAGTATTGTGAGAGCAGACATGCAAATGCTCACATTACATGCGACTACAAGTGTAATTAGGGCTTGGTTTCTTCTCTCCCATCCTCACACAATACTTTCATGTGCACGGACTTATCTCTCGAATGAAATACTTTATGACAATAATAGCAAGTATTGTGAAGTGAAGGGGACTTTGGCGCCAATGCTCACTCCTCGACATACCTTTGTCACATACCTCAGCAACAATCATCGATGGCGCTATAAACATGGCTGGAAATGCTGACCCCACCAAAAATTGCATGATAAGGAACCCTGAAATGTACTTGGGCACGAAAAGGCTCACAAAGCGGAAGAAGATATTGATGAAGAACGTGAGGAAGAAAATTGGCTTCCGTCCGTATCTGCAAGTTCACAGCACAATATCAATAAGTTATGTTTGCACCCAATACCTTTATTCAAATTGAAATAATAATGCCTTATTCATTTTCCAACCATTTTCCTCATTTTTCTACTGCTAAAGTCCTAGCGACAAGACGTTATTGAATCTTAAGTTATAGTATTTTTACTTTCTCTCTTATATGAAATATAGGGGGAAGTGAAGTTCATAGGGATTTCTCAATGATGCCATTACAACAGCACGTGTGTAGATCAAGCACCATCGCTGGTTTACTGAACAACTATGCCACAAAATTTGCTTCCAGGTCCTATTTCACAACATTCCCCCCCCCCCCAACTGCTGCAAATCAAGTTACTTTGGTACGTTTGCACNCTATTTCACAACATTCCCCCCCCCCCCCAACTGCTGCAAATCAAATTACTTTTGTTCGTTTGCAACAGCTGTCCCACACTAAGCGATTTGTTACGAGCAGTGCTAACGTTTTAAATTCAATTTTGATTCCAATAATTGATTATGTGGATGCATTTGAAAATCAAGATTTTTTACACACCCTAAGAATAACGGAATTCAAAATAATTTGGTAATTTTAGGTCAAGTTGCATAATTACATGTCGGCAGCTTGGCCGAAGATAATTGTCCCCACTGCATTTCCCACCGCAGCCAGAGTAAACGAATCGATGGTGTAATGGGATTGTGTGCAAACCCAGTTGAAGTCGGATGGAATCGTCGTTTCGTAATCGGTTCGATCATATTCCCACCCATTTATACAATCCGATTCTCCACCCCTCCCATCGAACATTGAGCACTGACTGTATCTGGGCTGACCATCTGGGCCCATTACCCTAAACCACACATCTTCCAATTATTATACCTTTACACAATTTTGACTTATTTTCTAAAAAATTACCACATTGAATTTTTAGCCTTTGATTGTAATTGCGTAATTCATACACTGGTAGGGTGAGATTTTTCCAGAGCTCTAATGAAGTCGATTCGTTTCGCCCGGGAACGTGACACCAATGATCCGGCTCAAACAGCATGAAAATTGAATTGAGAGTAAAAAATGGCTCGAGTGCAGTTATAGGACAGATGACACCATACAGAAGAAATTTTTGAAACTTGCCTTGAGTTCCCACAATATTCAAAATATCGTCGAAATCTTTGCACTCAATTTCTTTTCCTGATCCACTTTCCTGTAGACAATACAGTCGCAAATTAATCAATATATATTCCCCAAAATTTCATACAGACTCACGCTTCGTCTTCGCTTCTTGCGCTTCACCTCTTCATCATTCACTGGAACTCACAGGTTTAATTGTTATTTAGATATTATTCATTTAGGATTGATTTAATAACTCAAGTATTCCAAGTCACCTGTTTAAGTGGCTCCAACTCCAGTTCTGAATGCTTTTCTTTGTCGTGGTTCATTGTTGGAACAATATGAAGGAACTAGTTAACTAAATTCCACAGCATGTAGTTAATTAGCTAATGGACAACGAGAAGGAAAACGGGGGATTAATTCAGGTTAACTGGGAGGCTTTGGGAGTAATTTTGTAACGCAAGATTATTTGCTGTTTAGGGACTTTAATAATTTGTTGTTAATTTCCTAGTTGAAGTAAGTGAAGAGAGCAGGTACAACAAAGTGATTTGACTCTATTGGTAATAGACTGTGCTTGTGCATGGTATTCAAAATAAATTAAAATTCAAGTTGATCAATCTAGCACGAGCGCAGCATGGAAAAACTGTATGCATGTAGTTGGAAGTAAAACAATTTGTAAGTTTGGAATGTAATGCACAAAGGAAAGTTGGTGGTGCTCCAAGCGCAAATGGTCAAAGAAGGGCCAGAACTTAAGTTACCATTTTACATACCAGTGCTTATTAATTGAGTGCGTAGAGTCAACTGAAGTTACAAGTAATTTTTCCAAATAGCTCAGTTAATCGTCCGAATTGCAAGTAGGTACTTATCATAAATAATCCCGTATCTATCTAATTGTGTGGTGGAGGCTTGGAAATCAAGTCAAGTCAAGATCAGCTTGGATTTGCAAAAGGCAGGATGCTTCGGAATATCCTTCATCGCCAATATTGGCGAAATGCTTTCTATTTCCCCCAGCAATATTTCATTATTGTTGCTTTTATCGGGGATAAAAGTCAGTGCTAATCAAATGGCACTTGTGAAGATGACGAATCAATCTGAGGAATGGAGAGTGGGCACATGTCATTGCTTTTGCTCCACCTAATCGTAATCATATTGAACATTTCCAAGTCCTTACCATCAAGATGATGATGGACAAACTTGCGAAATGAATCATTCACCGCACCCTGCACATTTCCATGATATGAGTTGACAATTGTTAGTTGTTTGGTAGGTGGTGTAGTAGAGCCAATGCTGGTCCTGGTACTGGTGTAAGTTACATGTCTCATAGTCAAACTGAAGCCCGTGCATAGCTGTATCGTTTAACTTTAACTTGCGATAAGAGGATAATCTAGTACACACGCATCGAATAAAGATATCAGTTACCATATTATTATGGCAAGATGGAACTAGATTGAATTAGCAAACTTTCATTACCATCTATCCGCTCGAATTCTCGAATAACATTATCATAGTTGAAGTCAGAAAGAGAATTGGTGTTGGTGTGAGTGGAATCAAGGAACGGGAACAATTCCCTTTTAAAATTCAAATTCAATTATATTCACACTCACTTCTACGAATGCAACGAGTATTGATGTCAATTATACCAACTGTGATTGAATTGTGGCATATCATCAACGTCGTCGAAAGCACAGCAAAGCTGCATCACAAACACAATACTCATAAATAGGTAAAATGCAGAAGCTATTAAATACCTGTAATTATTACACACGTCATCTTCAACACTATCTACCGTTCCTAGCAGCCCATTAGTATTTTAACAGCACCTCATTCTGTACAATTTCTTCATTACGTCTTTTACACTCCACCCCAGTGCAAGCTCCAAAAAATAATTAGAAAGAAAAATTCTTATCATGGTTCAACTTGCCGGTATTTCAGCACAATTTGAGAATTAGAATAAGAATTGCCAGTTTTATGCTGTAGCTGAATGATTTGCTGGTAAGCGAATGAAGACCGACATGACGGGAATGTTTCAAGATGAGTAAGTACGCGGTAAAAACTTATAATCTTAAAATTAGACAACTGCTATGTTATACGCAGTCCAGAGATGCGTGTTAGATGCCAAGCAGATGTGTCATGGCTGTATATTTTACTGCGCTTTTGAAGATTTAACAAATGCTAAAGTTGGGTGCCTTAAGATGCCTTTTTTGTTTTAAGACCATTAATTTTTACTATGTAGTCAATGTACCTACATAAGTATGTCTACCTACTTATGTAGTAGTTGTGAGCTAGAGAAACGAGTAAAACAAGTGCCGGGGAAGAGCAGAGGGACTGATGATCAAGATCAAAGCATAACTTTATTCGCCGAGACATAGTACACATGTATGGAGTTAAATTGGTTTAATTGATTATTTGATAATTATGCATGAAGTTGTAATTATAGACGGTCTATAATGCGCGTAAAATTTTATTACGTGTAATTTAAGTGGGCAATGATAATGATAGTTATTATCAGTTATAGTTAATATATTTAATTGCTGTTAATATTGTAGTGGACAAATGACTGGTAGTATGATACGCTGGAATAAACTTCATGAGCCTCTCACTAAGTCAACTACATACATAGCTATTAACAACATGTGAGTTGCCTTCAGCGCTGGTAATTTGGAACAGGAATTTGTTTTTCCTTGCAGTGCTATCAAGTATGTAACAATCTGACCATTATATGTACATAATAAGTTATTTCTCCTGCTACTTCTGCTACACAGCTGACTCATAATCATACACGAATAATAAGATAATTCAAGATCTTACTTATGACCCAAAAACTTCCGTTATGTAAAACTCGTTCCGTAAGATTCCGCACTACCATTGCGAAACGTCATATACATGTGTAAATAGACACAGGAATAACAGTAAAAGGGAATAATATATTAAATACGTTTTAGGTAATTGTTTTAATTATATATCGTCAATATTTTTAGACGAAACTCATTGAAATGGTGTGTATGCTCACCTTCCGTAATCCTTAAAATCAAGGGTGCAGTGAATAAGCGTCGCGAAGAGACACGAGACCTATGCCTATGCCATGAGCTGAAAATGGAAAACTTGTTGAAGACGTCAAGTAGAAAGATATTATTATTGATATCATTAGTTATGAGTTATTTGTTATTTCAATGTTTTATGGTATGTGCCATTACGATGCAACTGCGGTGAGTCGGTGGGCTATGTAAATAAGTAACTTGTTCTTTTATGCCCGTCGCATTGTTTTCCAGCTTGTTTATCGTTTTGTTCCGTGGCAGCTTTTCCCGTGAGACGCTGCACAACTTTTTGATCGAGCAGCAGAGACCGTTATCCATCGCAGGATAATAATATTTTCATAATAGTAATGATATAATTATCTTGTATTTGATAATAGGTATATAGAAACATTACAATTACTATTGCAAGTGACAAAACCCTTGAAAAGAAATCGACCTATTTACTTGAAGGACACTATTGAAAATGAGTGAAATACCACCCGAGGAGGAGAAACCATATTACTTTTGGCTTCTGCGAAGTTAAGCTTATTGACTTTGTTATTAACAGGCTTGTACTAATCGTAAGTACTGCAAACTGCCACTCTATCATCTCAATGAATGAAACCAACTTGACAAAATCCTTCAACGTGATTCTGTCAATGCGAAGTCACTACTCGTATAATTACAGTAAAACAGTTGAATGCAATAAGTCCATGCATTATGTCAGTCACTGTATATTGTAGCGAAGCTGTAACATCATGCAGATACCTCTTTTGACCTCTCGGTGAAGAATTACAGTAATGATAATTTACGACTGCTAATTATTAGTTAGGTATCCACATTATATATCAATAAGAACCGTGGTGGCCGAATCAGCGGATGTCTTTGTTGTCTGAATTTCCTTGGTAGAGGGTGTTATGAGGTTGAACATTAATAATTGATAATTGATTAGTAAGGAATGTGTTCTTTCAGCACCCTCATCTTATATCTGTATTTATCAACAAGTTACAGTGGAATCTCGTTATAGTGACATCGCAAGGGACCAGCATTTTATGTCACTACAGTAAGATTGTCACTATAGGCCTATTATGACATA
>JAAXYX010002286.1:0-18184 GCA_036851915.1 Ptenothrix huangshanensis
TAATTTACACGAAAACGACGCAGTTTTTTTAAAAATTTTATGAAAACGAAGCCGGTTTTTTAAATGTACACGAAAACGACGCATTTTTTTTAATTTACACGAAAACGACGCAGTTTTTTAGAATTTTTACGAAAAGGACGCAGTTTTTTTTAATTTATATGAAAAAGACGCAGGTTTTTTTAATTTACACGAAAACTACGCCTTTATTTTGAACAAAAAAGGCTGGACGTTTTAACAATTGACACTGGATGAGATCAAGTTGGATCGAAGCTTACACGAAAAAAAACACCTGCTCAAATACGTAACTTCTGTACAAACAAAACTTTTATTAGATGTGATGGACTTTCGGCAATTTGGCCTATGCCTATAACAAATCCTGGTTAAACTACTGCACAGGACCAGCCTTATAAAAAACAGTCGCATATTAGAATAGTGGTGAGGGACGAATAGTCAGAATACGAATAGCCAGGGTACGAATTACTAATAAAGGTACAAACGGTAGCTGTACCACAATACATTATGCAATAATTAATAATATTAAAATAAGCTGCCAGAAACTATGACATGACATCACTACGTAACTCTTGCTCTTATTTATTATTAATAAATCAATGATTGGTGTGGAAGGTGGTATTATTGCATACCTACACATTTTTTAATCCCGATGTTATTCACGTTACATACATTATAAATGGTGTTATACTTATATTGTTAGTAGGGTTGGCGAAATTCCCAATTTTGATTTTTTTATCCCCAGGGTTTAAAAATAAATTCCCTCTCACCGTATTTTCGTAAAATGCCAGGAATTTTCCCTTATAAATAAATTCCCAAAATTCCTAAATAACTTCCCGAAATTTCTAAATAGAGCATGCATTTATAGCTATAATTACATCAAATAGGATACAATTACAATTTTTTCACTCTAAAGTCATTATTACCTATTTAAAGATTGCTGTGTGTTTTCATTACATTGTAATTATATATAGTATAAAACATAAATATTCCGTTTTTTTATTCCCAATATTTGTTATTAGTTGATGCCTTTTTTATGTCCAGACAAAGACAAAGGGTAAAATTCCCACAATTTTCTCAAAAATAAATTCCCGGCATTTTGGGAAAATTCGCAAATAATTGCTCAAAATTCCCAGAGAATAATTAATTATATTTCATGCCAACCCTAATTATTAAAATATGTGAGACAGTGATATAATAAAGAAACAAGTATTATAATTAATTAATAATTAATAAGTACTTAATTACTTGAATACCAGAATGTCAATTAATGACCAAACCCATTTGTAACAACACCCTTACAGGTGTGATTGCTGTAGCCGTTTTGAATGTTGACGACAGATGGAACAGATCCACATGTTTCGTCCGAAGTAAATCCATTTTTATGAAATTCTTGAATTCCATTTTTTCCATGGCCAATTTGGCAATTTGCATTTTTATTATCCTGGTACAAGTTGCTGCTCGACTCGAAGGCGGATACTACAGAAGGGAGATAGAGATGACTGTTAGTCGGCAGTGACAACGAAGCCCGGATCAGATTTTCAACACAAGCCCGCTGTCTAAATAATGAATTAGTGTGCTGAGTGATCGGAGCTTTGAGCCAATAACCAAGAATGGCTCCAATCGGAAGTGGTACTTTTTCCTTATTCAACTCAAAAGTGATTCTCTGGAAAAGTTCCATGAATAGGAATAGATCAAGCATGATGGGAGCAGCGAGTAGAGAATCTTCACAGGTGTTGTGAATAACGAGTGTATTGGTCCCACCCATGGCGATGGAGGAAACATATTCGTCCATGGCTCGTTTACTATCACCAACATATGGAACGTATTTGATGACTACTAAGTGGTCTGGTCCTGCCACACCTAAACAATGTATAATTAATTATGAGATGATAGAAACATTACATGAGCATACGTATCTGTACGGCTAATTAATTAAATGTAAACATAAGGCGCGTACATGGAACTGAATTTAGGATGTTGCTATTTAATGTTAAAAAGCAAATAATCTTTGCAAAGTTTTTCAAACCAACACGGTCTGAAAGGGTATACTTTTTTTCCAATTAAGACTTTTCGAAAAAATTTCTTTTTTGTAACCAAAACTTTTTGGAAGGGCGTTTTTACAATTTTGTCTTTTTGAACAGTTTTAATTTTTTTAATTAACGATTTTTAAAAACGTCTAATTTTTTCTATTAACACTTTTTGAAAGAGCGCAATTTTTCCAATAAGCACGTTTTGGAAAGGGCGTAATTTGTTTAATTTGCACATTTTGATAAGGTCTAACTTTTTCAATTAGCACTTTTTGAAAAGACCTTTTCTTTCCAAAGAGTACTTTTTTGAAAAGGTGTAATTTTTTCAATTAAAGCACTTTTTGAAAAGATTTTTTCTTTCCAGTGAACACTTCTTTGAAAAGGTCTAATTTTTTCATTTGAGTTTTTGAAAAGGTGTAACTTTTCCAAAATTAC
Source organism: Ptenothrix huangshanensis (assembly GCA_036851915.1). Lineage (NCBI taxonomy): Eukaryota > Metazoa > Arthropoda > Collembola > Symphypleona > Dicyrtomidae > Ptenothrix > Ptenothrix huangshanensis. The sequence continues at coordinate 2,478 of JAAXYX010002286.1, forward strand.
CAGGGATGTTTCATAACCCAACACGCATCCCAATACGCCCCTGTTAAAAATTATATACCGTAAAACTTCCAATAACTCCCCGGGGAATTATTTGCTAAGCTGTTCCTTCAGACCGGAGCATTATTAGAGGCGAGGAATTATTAAGCATAGGAAATTACATGTTAAAATGGGGAATTATTTCTAATTCAATCGATTTAACCCCGAGAATTAAAAGAGGCGGGGAATAATTAGAGGCCGGGAGTAATTAGAAGTTTTACGGTACTCATAGTATGACTTACCTTCAGGATAAATGGAACTATTTGACGCAACCATATCCTCGACGACTCCACGCTTACTGATTTCTTTCGAGCGGAATGTTTGAGGGGCAGACAAATTCTTGCCATCGTTGTTCCCTAAATGATTGTAGGAAACAATGGACTCTGGACGAAGACCAGCGCCAATAATGTAGTCAACTAAAACGGACTTCAACTTCGTCTGTCCAGTTTTAAAGTCGTCTCCAGCAACGTCAACGTTTCTGATTTCTGCCAACTCCAAAATACCCGGAACCAAAGCATTCTGTGGCGAGCCATTTATGAAGGCGCACTGTTACAATAGAAAAAAAATTACCGATTTATTATTTATTATTTTTTTTACTGTCATATATTTTACCTTCAGTATATCAATTCAAAATGCACTGGTCACAATAAGTAAGAAGATTACATTTTCTAAGATGGATGCAGCAGCATAGAGAGTGGAAGGAGATATTTCATCCTCATCGTTTTGAATCGCAGCTTCTAAATTGATCCACGTGTCGTTGAAACCTGGAATGATTTCTGAAAATCGCTCTGTATTTCCAGCCCACATAACAATTATTTTGTCTAGTTTTTTCGTTGTCTTAAAATCACGGATGTCCTGCCGGATCTATTGGTTGTCAATTAAATAATTACATTACATGGGACACATTCGATTGCCTGTTGAAATCAAAAAGCACAACAGTAGCGTCCGCAGGATTTTTTTCGGATAGGCCTGCTGAATAAAACGCATTTTAGCTAGTACAAAAAAACTGGACCTTATCCAGCATATATTTTTTTTAAAACAACAGCACCTTATCTATTGCGAATTCAAAAAAGAACTGTATCAGTTTTTGTGTAAATTTAAAAAAACTGTACCTATAAGTATTTTTGTGAATTAAAAAAAACTGCATCTGTTTTTACATAAAATAAAAACTGCATCTGTTTTTACATAAAATAAAAACTGCATCCGTTTTTGTGTAAATTAGAAAAAAAAATATAAGTTTTTGCGTAAATTAAAAAAAACTGCTTCGGTTTTTGTGAAAATTAAAAAAAAAAACTGCATCGGTTTTTGTGAAAATTAAAAAATGCCGCACCTGTTTTTGGGTAAATTAAAAAATATTGTATCCGTTTTCATGTAAATTAAAACTAAATGCCCCTGTTCTTGTGTTTAAAAAAACTTCATCTGCTCTTCAGGTAGTTTAAAAAATTCTTTATATGCCTAGGCATAGAACTTCATAGAAGGTCACCCCTGCCGACGCTACCGTCAAAAGCGTATGACATGGGTTGCTATAATTTCGTACGTACCTGTTCAAGCTGTTGGAATTTATTTCCTTCTATAATATTATTAGCCCGATCTGCTTGATTTGAAGCAATGAAATCCTGGGAAAAAGCTGCCTTCCTCGGCTTCATATTTTCCATAAGGGGTTTCAACTGCTGTTGCAATTCAAATTCGAACACTTCTGCCCTTGTTAGTCCATCGGCAAGATTCATTGAAGAAATATCCCATCCGTCAATCTCAACATCGATGGGATTGATCATAGGAACCAGATCCTTGACAGGTACAAAAATCTCTTCCCCGTCAGCATTTCTGCCAATTGGAAAAGTGCCACTTTGAGCCACAGACCCGAGAAAATTCGATGTTTGCACTCCTCGTTTCGTGTTCCACGACATGTGGTGCTTGTTTGCCAAAATCATGCCGGTGAATGTCGTTCCATTATTTCCTCCCCAGCCGACAATCATGACACCAACCTTAGGTACTTTTCGCTCTGTTGTCACCTTCATCTCGAATTGATGAGGACATACCTTAACGAATTCAAAAAAATTGTTTCCAAAATCAATTTATCTTTTTTATATTAAATAAAAAACTAATTCGCTACTATAAGATTTATTTGATTTATTGCGTGGTATTAGGTATTTGGTTAGGAAGCGGTCATAAATGATGTTAAATGAAGTAGTGTAAGCAGGATTTTTTTTCAAGTAGGTCTGCTAAAAAAAACTACAGACTACATATCCACTGTAAATTCTAAGAAACTGCATCTGATTTTGTGTTAATTTCAAACAAACTGCATCTGATTTTGAGTAAAAAAAAACTGCATCTGATTTTGTGCAAATTTAAAAAAACTGCATCTGGCATCTGATTTTGTGCAAACAAAAAACTACGTCTGATTTTATATAATTTAAAAAAACTGCATCTGATTTTACGTCATTTCAAAAAACTGCATTTGATTTTATGTAATTTAAAAAAACAGTGTCTGATTTTATGTAATTTAAAAAAACTGCATCTGATTTTGTGCAAATTTCAAAAAACAGCACCTGTGTTTATAAACAAAAAACCACATTATAGAGTATAAGCTCCAATTCTTGGGTATAGGACTAGACCTGCTTGGCCTACCCTGGACACGCCACTGATGTCGAGCTTAAAAGCCCGATTTTTGGACCCTTCCGTCCATCTCTGCAATAAAAGTTAAAGGTCCTAGTTGTTTTTATGTTTCCGTTTAGGGTAATTAACTTTACCTGAAATTGGCCGCTTGGTTCTTGAACAACAGTTGTGGTTTCGTATGTATAGTGGGACACTATTTTATCCTCCCCATACTTGACTCGTGGACTAATCACCTTAACTTTGTCGCTCATCTTGCACAACAATACCGAATACTGAATCTGATGTAATAATTCAAACTTGAATGTAAGACGTGAGATGATCTTGCCTGTTTCTTCTTGTTCGCACAGATATTGAGAAATTCCGTGATGTTGGATGGATGTGAGCTGAGCTGAGCCAAAGTCAAGTGCAACAGTATAGGGCTTAACAATACGATACCGGAATCAGAATTTTGCACGATGCACGATGAAACCACGGTAGAAAATTACACTGACTAGTGAGTGAAGAGAAATTATTGGAAATATGGGTTAAATTCAGTCATTAGTGCGTTAATACGTAGAATAACTAGGACTGTGGTGAAGCCGTAGAAAATACTTACGTAATATACTTAAATGGAAAATATAATGAATTGAAAGTGTAGTGTTATTGATGTGATACACGGGGATGACCTTCAGTTTGTCCAGCAGAAACTCTGTCGGTTTGGTTGCAGTCAGGCGATTCAGGTGTCAGGAGTCCGAAGCCGAGACCCAGAGAACTTGGAGAAAAACGTGCGTGGTCGGTAATGTTGTCAAAGGTCCGCAGCTACTGCCATGAGGATGGAGGACTGAGATTCGAAATACTGCACTGCTGAACTCCACGCTATTAAAGAAAAATAAACCAAAATTTAACGGATTTCTATTATTTTCTTGTAGAAATCACTATGAAAAAAGCATCAAAAGAGAAGCCTATTAAATACGTTATTAGATACTTCTATTACAAAATCAGTTTAGACATTTTAATAGGGATATCGGTAAGAGAATTAGAAGTCTCGCTCTTTTTCAAATTTTATCAAGTTTCATGTTACGGTTAATCATCATCATCAGGCGCGGACCCAGAAGGGGTCAAGGCAAGTGTTGTAGCCCTCTTCATTATGTGCAGATTTAATGAGATTTTTTCAAAATTTTCACGAGATATAATGCGTTTTTTTTAAATTTACGTAAAAACAAACGTAGTTTTTTTGAAATTTACCCAAACAAGACAGACTTTCTGAAAATCACACAAAAACCGGTACAATTTTTTAAATCTTCGTGAAAACAGGTGCATTCTTTTAAATTTACACAAAAAAGGTGTAGTTTTTTTTGCATTTACACAAAGAAGGTGCGTTTTTTTCGCATTTCCACAAAGAAGGTGCGGTTTTTTTACATTTACACAAAAAGGACGCAGCTTTTTAATTTTAGAGTAAATGTCAAATGTGATGAGGATATCCTCTTCCATGAACTTTGTCTTGATTTCCCCCGCAATTAATAGATAAGTTGGTAAATATTTATTAATTTTTTTGACAAAAACTTCATTAATATTTTTCTTAAGGTGTAGTCAGTGGAACTGAAAGTGGAACTTTGACAACACTAGCGTGGTGCATCGTATCCGATACCCGTCACAACAGCTCGGCAGTAATCGGGCAATCGAATAGGAGCCGAGAACTCACTTTCCTGTTCCCTCACCCACTCCTCCGACTGACGTACTTAAACACACTATACCAACTTCCTTGAATATTCTCCATTCTCGAACCAGCAGTACCAGTAAATTCAGTTTACTTTTCCCCCAGTAACTAGTATACTTTTTTGTTTACATATAATAATATTATAATTACCTATACCGCTATCGCATCGGAGTCCGGAGTTAAGGTTCCTGGAAGCCAAACAGTGGAAAAACTTTTGTACGACTCAATGAACTTTTTATTACAGTTTCGTCTGGTGACGTCAGCCAAAGTGTGTGACTATTAAGTATTTGACTGTGACTGTGACACTGACTGAAAGTGTGAATGCGAAGAGCAACCGGCGTGAGGTTTCTTTTTTCGGCGTACTAGGGATCTTGCAAAAATTACTCCATGGATTTATGGGCGGGGTATGGGGTAATAAAGAACTGATGAAAAATATAGGGATAGGTAGGGGAGGTCTAATTACGCCTACGCCTACTCCAAGAATTTGCGCTTAAGTGAGTGGTATTTATAATTTTGACGAGATTTTTGTCTTTTGTCTATTAGTGCTGCTGTTGTTAATTTTGCAATAAATTACCTCTCAACATGCTTCTAGTTTCTTTATCAATGAAAATAAAACAAGCATCAATTATTATTAAGAATGAAAAGTGTTTTTTAGCATTTTTTGTTGCAACGCAATTTTCGACTTTTCATAGCTGTTTGCTAATAATGCTGCTTTTTGCCTGAAAATTCTAAAATAACGCTTTTTTCGAGCTTAAAATGCTTTTAACTCTTGTTCAAATTGCATAATATTTTGTAGTGCGTAATGCATTTTGTTAACCTAAAAATCCTGATATAGTTTTTTTGAGTTCAACCCAAGGTCAAGTGTCCCACGTGTAACAGGGAACTCATAGGAATCGAGGCGCAACTGAAACAGCATATGGCTACACACGAGAATAATCCTGAGAAGAGCTTTGTGAGTGAAATCTCCGGTGACTGCTGCCGTCTCAAGCTTGTTTTGGAAGCACACACGGAAGGGAAGCGTGCGTAGGGAAGGAATAAATGCAAACAGAAATGCACCAGTCCACTTTGTTTAATTTTTAATAAAAAGTATATTTTATTATTCTGATGGTATATGTAGCCTATTCCTGCTTGCTGTCTCTGAACCTATGCTATGTAGGTATGTATAGGTAGTTCAGTTCACTAATTCTTTGACATGTTCATTTGATGCTCTACAACAAACATAAAACACATGCTAATCGTAAGATTCCGAATCCGAACAAAGCATAAAAAGCATAAGAAATGACGAGACAAAAAATGCATAACTTAGAGGTTTGTGATTTCGGTAATTTCGGTAATAAGTGAAAACAAATCCGGAGACAAATGCAAAACCAGAACAGTACATTTTCCCAGAGCAAAACAACTTCATTGAGATCGAATCGGATTCCAATATCAAAATACGCATGACCCTGGTGACCGAAATTCAAAAAGGTCAATCAACAGGGTCGTCAACGAGGAACGAAAGGTGTTGAATCCAAGTAAAATAAATGTCAAGTTAGTACGAACAAACAAATGTAATTAACGCAAAAAAATTCATTATTCTGTTTTACACTGGTTTTATTCTACAGATTATGATTATACGCAACGTATTGCAATTGTAGAATTGTAGCTGTTGTTTAATTCACCTGAAATGTGATATATCTAAAGTCAATTAATAACAGGGTAGCATTAGTGAAGATCACAACGAAATGGTTTGTTCGTTATTAAATAATCACCATTGTAGAAATAAACTATATAAACTGTATTCAATACTTATAAGTACAAATTAATATTACCATTTACATAAATGCTTGTACAGTCCACAAAATAATATTGATTCAAAATCAAGTTCGATTTGAACACAAATGTTGTACGTGGTCTTTGTTAGTCTTTACACACTAATTATTAATCTCTTAATATTTTTCTGAGACAGGAATAGTTAAACAAAAATACTTAAACGAAATAAAAAATGAAAATACGAATCTAAGATACATTTGAAATAAACTAAAAATAATATCGGCTTTTAATAGACGATATAAAATACAAGTTTAAACTTGTCGATTCGGCCGAAGTGTGCAAAAATACTTGGAAAATCTTGGATTGTTCCAACACATCTTAAGCTCGTCAGTAGAAACTAATTATAATAATCTTAATCAACTACGAAATAATAAACAAAAATTAGGGAAGACAATAAATGCACACTTTTAAACCTGCTTAAACCAAAGAACAACAGGAATAAATCTAACCTATTCAAAAAGAGCAAAAAAACAGGAACTAAACACACCAAATGCCAAATACGAAAACTTGAAGTCTTGTCTTACGAAGAAGTCATCGTAAAGTCAAAATAAAAATACAATTGTAATTTGTAATAAAAAACAAACTTTGAGTTTCACACTAGCACAAAACACCCGTGGAAAAAGTTGAATTTTAAATTTCGAATATAATCATGAGCGTAATATTTATCCGTTCAAAACACTTTCCTTTTTTAATTTTTTTCTCTCCTCTTCTTTCTAATTAAGATCGCGTAAACCAGCTGCAAAAATTCAGGACTTTGGAAATCCGTGTGCTTGTGAGTGAAGATTGTTGTAGTTACGGAGTCTGTTCGATTATAGAAACTTGTTTCCTGGAGGATTTTAGAACCGGAGACTTGCTACCTTCACTATCGGAAGATTCATCATCCGTCAGTAACAACGATTCGTCCTTCAAGCTTTCCTCAACATCCTGCGATTTCGCATCGTTTTGGATTTTCCCCGGAGGTTTAAAAGGAGTAGCTACTTTTGACGCGGGTTTCTTTGGAGATTTTTGAGCTGGAGACGGATTTTCAGTGTTATCACCATCTACCGAAGATGCCTCATACTCTGAACTTTCCGTCTCTTTTGTCTCCTCCGACTTTGTATTTGAAGGGTTCTTAAGATTTTCCTCGGTTTCTTTTTCTTCGGTCTCCTTACCAGAACTCATGGCAGCTTTCTCGGAACCGGAACCATCATCACTTAGTTCCACCTCCTCCACTTCGGAATTGTCGCTGTTACTTTCCAGCTCCCAGAATTCCTTCGCACTTTTTCTAGCAGCCCTCGCAGCGAGATTCTTTTTGGGAACGGGCTTCTTTACAGCTTTCGCTGGACTTTTTGAAGCACGCTGAGGGAGATCTTTTGACACATCTTGTAAAACCAGCCTTGGACTTTTTAAACTGACTTTTGAAGGACTTTCTCCAGTCGAAGTTGAGGGTTTCTTTGGAGCGCTTTTTGTTGCTCTAGGAACATATTTGGACCCAGTTTTGGAGGGATTTTTTAAAGCATTTTTGCCAACTTTTGGCACTTCTTCGTCATCTGTTGCTTCGGATTTCTTCTCAGCGCTGGAGAATTTTGTCCGGGTACGTCTTCCTTTAACGAGGTCAGGCTTAAAGTTATCTCCAGAATCGGATTCCGAGTCGGTAATAGCATTTTTCTTGCTGTCTTTGACATTTTGGTTATCATCTGATTCAAGGTCACTTGCCAAAGAACTTTTGTTTGAGTCACTGTCTTCATCAGCTTTCGCTTTGCCTTTACTTTTGGAAGGGCCTTTGCTTTTGACAATATCCTCATCCTCTTCATCGCTGGACAAAACCACTTGGCTCTTTTTGCTCTTGGGGCCTGGCTTCGTCTTGGACTTTGGACCGATTTTCGGTTTGGCCGTGACCTTGTTTTTGACATTAGATTTGACCATGAGGTCATGATCTGATTCAATATCACTTCCAGAAGTATCTTTGCCTGATTCACTGTCTTCTTCCTTGTCTTTGTCTTTGCCTTTTCCTTTGGCACTAATTTTGGGAGGACCACTGCCTTTGCTAATCTTCCGGTCTTCTTTGTCCTCTTCTTCATCGCTGGTAAATATGACTTCACTCTGTTCGCTCTTAGGGCTTTTTCTTGCCTTCCCCTTTGTTTTCTTAGTTGTGCCTTTGGCTTTGGTTTTATTTTTCGGTTTGGCCTTGCTTTTGACCCTGGTGCTGACGAACCTTCCTGCGGTACCGAGGCCGCGACTGGGGTTGTAGTCACTGTCCTCTTCATCATCACTTTGTACGCGATTGAAAGCCGCACCTCCACGCCGTCTCCCTCCGCCAGGATTTTTCACTTCGATTTCGATAATATCGTCGTCTTCATCTTCATCGTCAGATTTCCGGTGAAGTTTCCTCGGCCATGCGTCACTCTCAGAACTGGAGCTCTCGGACTTAGCTGCGCGCTTGCGCTTGGGACGAGATGCAGGCTTTGACTTTGCTTGCGTTTTATTCGCGTTTCGCGGTCGGCCTCGCTTTGCTTTGGATACTTCAGGCTCCGGGGATTCCTCCCTAAAAAAACGAGGACAATTTTTTTAATTGCAATTGAATTTAAATAGTAAATTTGGCAGTTTTGCGACACACACAAATAAAATAAAATGCGTTTTTTTATTTGCCAAAACGCAAATTAAATACGGTCTGGAAAAATGCAAAAGGGAAATTAAATACGCTTTTTAAAAAGAAAATATAAAAAATAAAAAATTAATACGTATTTTAAAACATCAAAACGTAAATTAAACACATTTCGAAAAAAGGGAAAACGTCAATTAACGTTTTTAAAAAAGCAAAACGCAAATTCAATACGTTTTGAAAAAAGGCAAAGCGCAAATTACATACGTTTTGGAAAAAGGCAAATGCAAATAAAATACGTTTTTAAAAAAGGAAAACGAAAATTAAATACGGCAAATAAATTGTACACTTGTATGAGTTTTGACTAACCTCTTCCTCTTAGCAGCTGCAGCAGCGGCCGACTTTGCTGCTTTTTTCTTTACCTCACGTTCAGCTTCGGAATCGAAATCCAATTTTTTCGGTGTAATTGGTTTTGTCTTATAATGCGGACTTTCACTCATAACTTTCTTCTTCTTCTCTTCAATCTTTATTTCTGCTTTGATTTCTTCTTTTTTCAATTTTGCAACGGTATTATTCTTGGAATTCTTTTTCGCAACAGGCTTAAAGTCTGATTCTGATCCCGATTCTGATTCTGATTCTGATTCCGACTTGACTCTGGGTTTCTCTTCTAAATCTGCATCAGATTCCGAGATATAAGACCGTTTATTATTTGTCTTCAACGGGGACCTAGAATCACTTGTGAGTGGCTTCTTGTCTGTTTCTACATTTTCATTATTTTCCTCTTCTTCGTCTCCCTCCTCTTGGTATTCGTCCGAAGTTGTTTCACCATCATCTTCACGTTGGTTCAAACGATTTATGAGAACGTAGGGAGGAAACTGCGCTCCTTTGAATCTATTGTTAGATATACAAATTAAATCCTACCAATTGAACTATTAAGGCCAAACATTGTGAAAAAGTCATTGCAAACTCTGGGATTAGCGTTATTGTCAACCGAGAATTTAAAATTAATAGTTAACAAAAGTTATTTACAAAAAATCCACTTAGGTTGCAAAGAGACAAATATTACAAATCCAGAACCCTTTGAGCTTTCAAATTTTTTCGAAGAGTTAAAATAAATTGTCTGTACAAATTAAACAGTAAAAATCGCACGAGACTGAGCTCTGAAAAATGTAAAACTTCAAGAAAGAGTCGTTTTGAAAACTTGAACTTGTATCATCGGGTTTAAACATGCTTAAAAACAACGAAAATATGCAAATATACGAAAACTAACTTCGTTTTGATGTATGATTCAACGAAGAGAATGTGATTAACTCCCTTCAAGTCCTTCGCGTGCTCAAGAGTTTTGTGCTTCATCAGCTCGTCCACATTTTTGAATGGATCTTGGCAGGATCTGCACACGAAGTACACACTGGGCAGCTTCATTCTCAACTTTCAGTCTTTAACTGTAAATTCAAAATTTCAATTAAGTAGGTAATTCGATATTCCAATTTTTCATTGAAACATGGCGTTTCCAATTGCAAAAATATTAACACAGGACAATTTTTGAACTACAAATGAAATAATGGAATAATGGGTACATGTCAAGTATATAATTCATTATGCCAATATAAATGACAAATGTATTTCACAACAAAGGAAAACCACTTACCTACAATACAACCAACAACTAACAACGAATGAGGAATGACTGACAACCGACAACAACCAACAACAATCATAAGTACCTACCTAAGTAATCACAAATGGGCTTCGACTGTATGAAAAATCAAAAATAAAATAAGAAATACGTAAAAGTATTTCACACAATAAACAATAAAACCAAACGTCGAGGGAAAGTGTAGAAGACAAAAGTTGAATTCACTATTGAATTTTCAACTTCAAATCCCAATCAACAATTAACTAATAGAAATTGCATCCAACTGAAAAGCAAGTCTTCGACTAAAGCACAATTACTTGGTGTTTGTATAATCAGAAACTTGATTTTTATGCAACTAGGAATTAATAATTACTAATTCATAATTCATTATCACTTAAATACTTAACCTGGTTGCCTTCGTCTTCGCTGCTGATTAGTGCTGATAAGGGAACGTGGAAGCCGTGGAACTGTGAAAATGAGTTTGTAAATCACCTAAATGCCTAAATCACGTCGTTCCCTTTGGTTTTCCTTTTCCTTTGATTCAGGGAATTGACGAATGACGAATTACGACTAACCGCCAATTCACTTTGGTCTCCCCGCCCAAAAAGTTATCGTCGAGACCAGCAGCAGACTGGAACGCATTTATTAGTAAGGGTTTATGCAAATATTACGTCATGCGATTTCGGCCATTTCTTTGACCACCCACCTCTCCCTATTCATTTTTCGTCATTGCTCTCTTTACTGCCCGCTCCACCAAAAATGACGTTAATTTTTCTAACATACCCAAACTAACCCATCTAGGGATACAAAGCGTATTTTGAACATAAAAAATTCAAAATCCCCATTTCGACTTTCAACGTCATTTTGCTTCTTACAGACGAGTTAGACCCCTCTCGCCTTGTCATTTTTAAGCATTTTTCTCTTACTCCACCCCTTAACCCATGACGTAATATTTGTATAAACCCTTATTGCAATTGCAGGCAATAAAACTACTCAGGGTTTATGCATAATTAAAGAAATACAACTTTAATTTCACAAGCCCCACTCTATCCCATGAAACACTGCACTATTTTCAGTGGTATTAATAGGGTAGGCAAAATTCCCGATTTCGTCTTTTACGCACAGGGCAAAAAATGGATTCCCTCCCACCGTATTTCCCCAGAATGGCGGGAATTTCCCCTTCAAAATAAATTCCCAGTAAAATCCCGAAACCAAGTAAATTCCCAAAATTGCCAAATAAATTCCCAAAATTCCGAAATACATTCCCAAAATTACCAAATAAATTCCCAAAATTCCTAAGTAAATTCTCGAACTTTCCAAAATTGCCAAAGCTCCCAAAATTATCATCACTCACAAGGTCCCAAAACTACCAATTTACCCTTCTTGGCTATTTTCAAAAGTTCCAAGTGAATTCCCAAATTCCCCCTCTTTTTGCCCAAAATTCCCAAAATTCCCATAAAAGTAAATTCCAGGCATTTTGGGAATTTTCAGTTTGTTTTTGCCCAAAATTCTCAAAATTCCCCCAAAAGTAAATTCCCAAAATGCCAGGTATTTTCCCAGTTTTTTTTTGCCCAAAATTCCCAGGGAATTTATTTTGTGCCATTCCAAGTTACTAGTTATTAAGAATTGGACAAAAAAAACTAGGTTCCTTAATTACATAGGTAATTATCTTTAACTCAAAATGCACTGACATTTTTTCCCTCAACTTTCAAGATCCTCTGCTACAGCACCTTAATTAGTAAAATTCCTTCTTTCCAGAAAATTTCAGGTTTTTAACTTTGGTCGCGTTACCCCAAACAATCCAGGAAATAAATTGGGAATTTCAATCTACGAACTTCGAAAAAGTTCGAAAATAATATACACGTTGGCATTAGTACGATTGTGACGTTGTGAAGAGTAGGAATGGTAAAGGAGATAAAACAGACGAAGGTCAACATGATGCTTGATGCTGCATGAAAAAAATGCCAATTACAAATAAACTGATTGGGTAGTGACAGCTTTACTACGAGTTAAGTTAGTTGCCACAAGACCAGTATACAAAACTGTTGAGATTTGTAAATCAAAAACGCAATTAAACACAGAACCAGTACGTAATATATTATTGTTTCATCGAGTTGGTTACTTTAGCCAAAAAATTTAACAAAAAATGTAGCGGTTATCATTGAACACTGATTAATTACTCAGGTGGGAATTACATCATTAAAGGCTGCAGAAATGGGATGCCAAACGTCGAAACTATCAGTAGATCAAAATTGTAACAAGAAAAGTGAAAAGTAATCACTCAAAGCAGTTTAGTGTAGTAGTCTATTCACGGAATGTAAAAAGCTGGAACCCTTCGGGAAAAATTTCCCAGACACTCTCATGCATGGACTAATAAGCCGCTCAGGTCTAGGTCACGTAGACCTAGACCTGCAACGGATTTTTAAAAATACACAATACACAAAATACAATTTTTCATAATTTACATTACATAAGATGCACTTTTTTTTACATTTTACACTGAATGAGATCAACTTTTTTCGAGGCCTACACAAAAATAAATCCTGCGGTCGCTACTGGTTTAGTGTAAAATTTAAAAGGAAGCAGATTATTAAAACAAACGACTTAATTAGGTATGATTAGGATACTAAAAGACGATTCACATAACTTGTAAAAAACGAATTTTTTAATCCAATTTTTTTCTTGCATGTATGTTAAAATTATGTCTCTGCAAAGATTGTTTTAATTTAAACTTCATACTGCATCCCGGGTGGGTACAATGAAACGGTTTGTTATCGCTGTGGTAGGTACGAATATGACGAGACAACCGACTTTTAATACCGTAAGTATTTCCACACAAGGGACAAACAAAGCGTTGTAATCCCAACTCGTCACCGTGTATATTACGAGTATGACAGTTTAAAGTACAATTACTAGAAGCAGCATAACCACAGTTAGGCACTTTACACTTGAAAGGCTTGTCGCCAGTGTGACTTCTTTCGTGAGTCAGGAGGTTTTGCTTGTGACAAAAGGACTTGTTACAGAAACCACACTTGTAATTAGTTTCCTTCCCATGAACAACCTGATGACGAATCAGGTAAGTCTTTCGCTTGAATTCCGACGGACACTTTGAACACTTGAAAGGTCTGGAAGGAGAATGACATGACATGTGACTATTAAGTCCGTCCCTTGTACGGAAAAAGGTAAAGCAAGTTTCGCACATGAAGGGCTTATCAATTGCTTCATCATTTGTTTTTGGTTCGTTATTCACTAATGAATCTAACTGCTGGTGTTGGATTGAATCACTCAATTCTTCCTCTTCTTCTTGAACCTCTACTGCCAACGGGTCGTTTAAAATTTTGGGCTCAAAAGTGTCCAGTTTTATTTGCACATTTGTTAAAGAATCGAAATCATTAGCCTCATTATAAAATGCGATTTCTTCGTGTTCTTGGTGTTCCGACTGTGCAATAATCATTTCGGGATTAAAGTAGGTGTTTGAAACGGTGTGATAATTCTGTTGGAGCAGCTGATATTCCTCAGTAGCAGCTGGAGATGGAATTAAAGTGGATGCATGATGAACTTGAGAAACTTCATCAGATTCTGAAAAAACTTCTGCCACAATAAAACCTTGACTTGGAACCTTGACATCGTCCAATTTAGTGTAAGCTGCTTTATTTGTCAAAGAATTCCCTAGATTTGAGGCGTCGTAATTTAGATATTCCTTCTTGAGCTGAATTTCTTCCTGCGAAAGTAAGTCATCATTTGAATTTGAATGGGAGGTTTGAGAAGAACTAAAATGTACGATCTTGGATCCGCTATCGCCATTTCTTCGATCAGCACTTCGTAATTTGTGTTTTGATGCTTCAGAATCCTTAGCTGCTGGTTTAGATTTGGAAAATGATCTGAAAACAACCATTGTATAGTAAAATAAAATAAACAAAATAATTTGTAAATAATTGGATAGTAGGCTGAAAACCATTTCAGAAGTAAAAGCTGATGTACCTTGGTGGAAATTTTCTCCTCTTTCGAGACGTTTTTCCTCGACGTTGACGGCTAGAACTGCTTTTATTCAAAGATAAATTGATTTCTTGTTTCGTAATTCTTTTAAGCGAGACAAAAGGATTTCTGAATGAGAAATTCCTTTCTGAACCATAATCAAGCTGGACCTTATTTTTACATTCATCCAAAGAGCTTTTATTCTCCGCTTCTGCTTTTGATATCCGAATTTGGTTCCTACAAGCATCGTCTTCCAGTTCGGGCGTCCACCTTACAAATAGAAAAATAATGAAAAGGATAATGTCAATGATTTCAATTTAACTTTTACATTCAACATTACTTTCATGTTTGACACAAGGATGAAGGAAAGTAAATCACACAACAAGTTCAAAGTTATTTTAAGTACGATGGTTTTTTTTAGCATTAAATTAGAATCGTCCAAATATGATTATTGGTAAAGAAAATGCTTACTCCTCGTTCAATAATCTCTCTTCAAAAATTATGCATTTGACCTGGAGACATTCTCCCAAATGACACGCTAGCTTGTGCTCCTTCAATGTTTCAGTGTTCACGAACGAAAGTCTGCAGAACCGACAGACGAACCAAAGCGACGGGCTGAAATCGAAACCCATTTTTATTGCGATTTTTGTAACTATTTAATTAATTTTATTAAAACCAGCTTTACTGCTGAATCGATCGTCGGCAGTGCTGGTGCAGTGGCCAGTGGCCAGTGAGCAGTGAAAACAAATGGTAAAAGTGTAAAAGTAAAGTAAAGTTAAAGTTCAAAAGCTGAAGGGATCGTTTTGAGAACTCCCTCGGTCGGTAACCAAGTTTGTCTGTAGTCAACTGTGTAACTGTGAACATATAATTATTACTCACACTCACTCTTCTACTCTTCTTCACTTCTAATTCACACGCCAATTGCCAAATTGCCAATAACAATTTAAATTCGAATGAATTTTGATTGCACTGACTAGTAGTGATTTTAATCTAGAATAATCTTGGATTATTTTGCTTTGATTCAATATATTTTTCTTCAAGGTTTTCGTCGGCATAATATAATAGAACACAAGCGCTGAGTCATTTCATTAATGCCTATATACTGTCTGTGATATGAAAGCATAAGTTACTAAATGATTCAGTGTTTTTTTCAAAATGAATAAATGAAGCATAAACACAAACAGTATGATGACTGTATTTCATTTTTGCATTGCAACATCGACTTACATTTTTATTTTCAACAACTGCTACATTGACATAATTACATACTTAACTACCGTAAGGGGGTGGAACTTTGGCAGTTTTTCAACTTTGACCTTATGTAGCTTCGTAAATAAAAATTGCAGACTAATAAA
>JAAXYX010002287.1:0-18175 GCA_036851915.1 Ptenothrix huangshanensis
TAAAAATTAAATATGAATGTATTATTTGTTGTTTACAAATTATTCTGGAATACTCATGCTTTTTCTTCGATTTTACTCGGTAGCCATAGGGTTAATACTGGATCTTAATTATTGAGATTAAAAATATTTATAAGAAATTGCATGGGTGCAGCTACTAATAAGAATGTTAGCCAAGTAGCCGGATGGCACAATTTCTATTGTTCTAATATTTTTCAAAGTATAGTGAGTCATAAAGCCATTAAAGTGATGTAACAGCGACTTAATGAAGTTATTCTTTCGTCCAGCGCTTCAAGAATGCCCCACATCAGGAATTTTATGGGCAGAAGCCATTTTTATGGAAAGCCGAGCTCAGCGGAAGACAAAAAGTGTAGATGCTCTCAAAAAATGTGAGCACGACCCTCATGTGCTATTAGCCGTCTCAAAATTGTTTTGGGTTGAGCGTAAGATGAATAAATGCCGGGAATGGTTTAACCGGACTCTTAAAATTGAGCCTGACTTGGGCGATGCGTGGGCATATTTTTACAAGTTTGAACTTCTTCATGGAACAGAGGTAAAACTTTTTTGCCGTCTTTTATGAGCTTACTCTACATACTAGTGTAGGTATTGCATAAAATGTTTTGTTCGTTCTACAGGAATCTTTGAAGGATATTATCAGGCGCAGCAGTCTGGCCGAACCTCACCACGGTGAAATTTGGTGCAAAATCAGTAAAAATATCAAGAACTGGAAGAAACAAACTGAAGAAATTCTAGTTTTAGCAGCAAAGGAATTGCCAATACCGGTATAATTTAATTTGGAGCTAGTTTATTTGTGACGGAGGTTGATGTTGATATGTTGTAGGTATATTCTAATTGTATTAGATATATTGTAACTTTAGAACTAAATAAAAGTTCAGACAAGTTTAAGCTTGATTTTATAGTGAATTTATTGCTGCTGCTAATATCATTGTACATTTAGATCCTTTAAATTCACTTACTAATTGATTTATTACTGATTTCGACAGGAAATAAACACAGTTGTATGATTTTGATACCACCTTAGCACTGCTTGGCTAGTTTCGTGAATACCGAGATTCTTTGTTTCGTCCGACTGCTTCATTCATAATTCATTTCATAATACCTTAGCAGTATTGTAGTTGCGCTCAACAAGTATGTCAAATTTACACATAGTTGCATACATATATAACTACGATCTTCCGTGGAACTCCAGTTACATTTTAGGTTGTTAAATGGGGTACGGTTATAAAAGTCATGTGGAGAAGCACCAAAGTAAAGAAATGCGAAGACCATAACATGCAAATTACATACATTGAAAATCAAAGCTGTATTTGAGGTCAACGCTACCTCTTCCAGATACATTTAGTCAAAATGGTCTGGATTCTTTCTGAACATCAGTGTTGTTTTCCGAAAAACAATTATATCTTCAATTAAATTATAGATAATTATATTTTTCATTTATTTCTTTGCTACTAAATAGTTTTTTCATAACTCTACAGTAGCATGAGTAAACCATAACTATTTTGGTTATTACTTAAATATAATATATGACTCGATTGATTAAACATAGTCCTACGACCTTTCCATGGAGCGATTCAAATAAATTTTTACTTCATTACGTTTACATGATCATTGCCGCTGGATTTGACAAGAACGACTTGAAATGAGACAGCCATTGCGCTCCTACGGCACCATCCACTACGCGGTGATCACAACTCAAAGTGGCATACATTACTGTCACGGCTTTGTACCTGAAATTAAATAATATTGTTTAATTCAAAAATAGTTCACTAGAAACTCATAACAAGTAAATAACGATCACGGACTCACCCCTTTTCATTATCTGCCGGGATAACTTTCTCCGCAGTTCCACCTAACGCTAGAATACAAGCCTGAGGAGGATTGATAATAGCTGAGAAATGATGAATGCCATACATTCCTAAGTTTGAAACGGAGAAAGTTCCACCCTGTAAGTTCATACACAAATTACGTTTATGAAATGTTCCGAACAAGGTAATGATTTCAGAAAATTGAACTGCACTCAATAAAAACAAACCTGGAACTCATGAGGTTGCAATTTTCCTTCGCGAGCTTTCGCAGCTAATTCTTTTACATCACTGCTAATTTCTACTAAACCTTTCTTCTCAGCACCAAAAACGATAGGAGTGATTAATCCTCGATCAGTGCTTACAGCAACATTAACGTCAACGGAATTGTATCTACAAATATAAAAGGATTTCAGATACTAACATAAATCTATGCACACACAAAAAATACATTGGTTCACTTCATATCTGTAGATGAAAGCTCACTGTCGTATAACCGAATCCTGCCAGGACGAATTGGCTTCCGGAACTTTTAGACACGCCATGGCAGCAGCTTTGATGATAAAGTCATTCAAGGAAAGCTTTGCCTTGTCCTTCTGTAACTGCTTGTTGAACTGTGCTCTTAAACTTAGTACAGTATCCATTTCAATTTCTGATGTTAAGTAATAATGAGGAATTTGCTAAAAAATTCGAACCATCAAGGGAATATAGTAGGTAAATACTTTAAGAAACATGAAAAGTTAACAGAGGGTTCTAACTTATACATACTCCATTTACAGTACCTGTTTCGACTGGAGCAGTCTCTTAGCAATGACACCACGAATATTTGAAACAGGAATATCTGTGTAGCTTGCTCCAGAAGGAGCAGCAGCGCTTCTGGAAGGAGCAGCAGCTTTAACTTTACCGGACTCAATATCTTTAGCAACGATGGATCCAAGAAAACCAGATCCTTGTCCCAAAGTCTAAATTCAATATGGTTTACAAACTGGTTAGCTCAAACACTTTTTTAAACAAGCATCAATAGCTCTAGGATTTGAAAAACTTACACTTGTATCAATTCCACGTTCTGCTGCTATTACTCTAGCAAAAGGTGATATAAACTGACGACCACCGGAGCCGGAAGTAACTGAAGGTGATGGAGATTTGGCAGGAGCACTAGCTGCTTGAGAAGGTTGTGGTGGCGATGGTGCTGGAGTAGCTGGTGATGGTGATGATTTCTTAGCCGGTGGAGCCGCACTTTCCGTAGCCTGATAACTTGCAAATGCAGCCACATCTTCCTGATTTGGTACTATGACGCACACCAACTATACAAAAATGTATAAGCTTGATTAAATGTGTCTAGGTCATCGAGACAACATGCTATAGGCATTAGGCATAACTCAAAGCATACTTTTCCAATTGGGATGTCCTTAGTGCCAGCAGGAACCAAAATTTTGGCTAAATATCCTTCCTCGGGTGTTTCAAAGCCCATAGTTGCTTTATCGGTTTCGATTTCAGCCAAGAGATCTCCTTCATTAAGTTTATCACCTAAAGTTGTAACAATTTGAAAAACCAAGTGAATATTGATATTCTAAGCCCAGATATTCTTGATGTATTTACTTACATCCTTCCATAAAATTTGATAGAAGGCGAAACAAAGTTACCTTCTTTCTTTTCCCAGCTTATAATGGTGCCCATTTCCATTGTCGGAGAAAGTGCCGGCAAAGGTACGGTAGTATGATCGGGAAGAGATGAATAGCACCGGGAGTGATTGTTTGTACCCCATTGTACCCGACATATTGAAGACCTCGCCCCAAGACTCGGGTAGCTATTTAACCTTAAAATACAACAATAGGGAGAAATGAGGAAGCTGAAAACTTTTAATCGATCATTTTACAGTGTGTTTATTGTAGCCATGAATGCTATGAATGTGGAATGCAGAATACAATAATGAACTTGTTATTATTAATACTATTCACTGCAACAAAAATAACTACTACACAATACTACTCCCACAAGTACATATTGTCTTGTAACTATAACCAAGGAATTTACTCCCTGGAATTTTGAAGATAATTTAAAAATATAAATCATCCAAAACGTTAAGTTCTAAAAGATGCCATTTAAATATCCAAAAAATTGTAGTAGGCCGCAGGTGTAAAAATAAACTAAATCACATTGCACCTGTACACACCATCACCATTGCCGGTGCATTTCTTACGCAATCATCACCTACTTATTACATTATCATTTACGAGGCCCAGCATGCTACAATCGAATAAGAAAAAAAACAGGAGTAGAAATATGATATAAATATAGTGTAATAATCAATAATCGCGTTCAAGTCAGTTACCTACTAGTCACAAGGGCACAACTATAAAATCGCCTACCAGCAAAGCGGTCGGCTTTTCGAACTGCATTACTAAGATAAATTCTTAAAACACTATTACAAGTCCTGCTCATTTTTATGAATTAAATTTGATTCTCGAATTTTGCACTGGAGAAGAGAACTATTAACAATTGTAGTCGTACGAATTGTGGAAGAGGGGAATAGGATTCTTAAATGATATCTCAAACCCCGAACCGATTCACTTAAACGATCACGCCACAGAACTTATCATTGATTTTAGCATGATTTTGGCACATGAAGAAGGCGCTTTGCAAACTCTACATCAACATCTGACTTTATGGTAAAATGGAAATACCTATTGCGCTATTGCGAACGTCAGCGAACAGACGATAGTCACGGCGACGGGAAGAGGAGGAAGAGGAGCGGGGTTAGTTATGGTTTTGCTGAAGTCGTGAAATTTACATCGAAATCCACAAGGACTCCCTTTCCAGATAGAACATTTCGCTACCATCTACCCACATTTCCCAAGTACTCTTCCATCTATTTTAAAAAAATTATAGTCATCTAAGCTGGAGTCAATAGAGAAGATGGCAACTGTGTTAAACATTCCAATCATGAAGGCTTGTCTGGGAAAGTCGCTCAGTCAAAGTATCACAAATCCCCACATTTTCACCTCATCCTCTCGTCTCACACATTCTCTCACAGTCATAAAAAATAAAATATCCAGATCCACATTCCTCTTCCTCTTAACTTCACTTCCACATCCTCCACAATCCACAATCCCTCGATTGTCATTTACAGCCCTACTTTAAAAAACACTTCCACTATCCCACCAGAAACCTAAAAGAAGTTGAACAAAGTAAACAAAAATCCATTTGACGCCGTCCTTTGGTTTGAACCTTTGAACGTTTGAACTACTATATAGAAGGAATTTTGAGATAAATTCTCTACAATTTCCCTACACGAGTCATAATAATTCATATTTAGGTACCTATATTCTTATCCTATGAGATAAAACCAGAAAAAAATAGACGAACAAGGTAAAAGCGAAACTACAATTAAATTAAAGTGTGTATCAACCTAGTTGCTAATTACATGATCTATGCTCATATTCACCTAGAAATCCCAGCGCTAGCATCATACTGCATAATCATACCCCCACCAAATTTAGAAGTTCAAACAGCCACTGCAGTCGGCATGAATTACTACAATAATACTATTTTTGTAAAGTTAAACTTGAACGCAACTGCAACATACTATGTATACTACAACAGGTTTAGAATTTAGAATTATGGAAATTCCTTCACAGTCGTTTCTTCATAATATATTGCTATCTGCTTATACCTATACATTATATCTCTATCACATCAGATTTTCCTCGTCCCCATTCATGTTTACTATGTATATATATTCTCGTAATTAGCAATGAAGCTTGAGAGTAACAAAGACAAAAACACAAACTATAAAAAACCATACTCGCATTGCTTACTCATGCTAAAATGAAAATAAAAATGTAAGTTGAATCTCCGCTCATTTCAGAGTAAGGTTTCAGTGTCAGGGAGGAACCTAAATAGTAGTTAGCTACATACAATAATTGTTTCCTTTGCCATCACAACATCATACCATTACCAAGCATTGTATCGTACAATAGTATCACGAAAATGCGTAGCACTACTCCGCGGTTCAATTTTTGTATCTATCGTGCCCATTACAATTTTATAAAATATAGTAGCTTGCATTATGTAAAAACTACACGCAGTCTAAAATATTTGTAACAATTATTATAATGTATTTTAGTAGAATTAAATAGAGGTGAATGTTACAGTGAGTGCGATTAGTTCATGTAAACAAATGGTTGTAAATGCAGTAAATAAGTTTTATGTAATACTAACAGTTAGTCATTAGCAACATAACTACATATATAATAGGAATAATAGAAGTTGGTGTTGAAAATCTCGTAGACAGGCAGGAGCAGGTACCGGCCCTAGCATTTGTCAACCGGAAGTTTATAGTTGAATTAGGGTAGAAAATACGTTTTGTCATTTCCCCTGACATCCGGTGAAACGTGAAACCCTACTAGACAGTTAGAGGAACGCTGTGCACCGTGCGTGCATCATTATATTATTGCATTGCCTTTAAAAGTGCTTCGCTCCTACCTATGCTATATCGCCATTAATACTGGATTCAGTGGATTCATTGGGATTGGGAAGGAATCTCGACAAGTTGAAACTTGTTGGGTTTGGGGGAAGGTAGTTAAGAGACACCTGTCTCCAGAATATGGTAACGTTGTCCAAATCAGGGGTTAATCAGGGCAGCACGTAACCTAGCGCATTTTTCTTCAGGAAGCTTTGCACGTCTTTACGAGGGGAATCCAGCACAGGTTAGATCCCTAATGAAGATTTCAAGACTGATTTGGTGGAGCTTAGGGAAGAGAGTGCGAAGCTGGTGCTGGTACTGATATTTCCGCCTCACTCGTCGTCGTCTCTATGGTGCAGTGGGAAGGTGCATTGGACGACTGAGCCTCCTTTTATAGCAGTCACATACAACGACACAACAACTACAACACACTTACTTACGCTACCCACAATACAATATAATTCATCCATGCCAACGCCAACCAAACCAGCACAATGCTATCTCTTGCTTGCTTTGGTTCACTTTAAATACCTGAGCTCCGTCACAGTTCTCGTCAGTTGAATGACATCATCATGGAATTCCTTTACAAGTCTAATAATACTATAGCGCTAGCAATAAAGTCATAAACAATGCTAGACAATGAATGAGCCAAAACCAAAGCCAAGGGTACACAGTGGTAAGCAATCAAGTACTCCTGTCCTAGAAACCAGAAAAGTTAATTTAAGGAGATTCTGCAATAATTCCAAATATGTAGATAAGCTATAGATACGTAACAAGGATAATTAGCATTACACGAAGATGATAAAAACAGCAATAAGTGGATTGGTTTGGCTTAGTGGATGTGGCTGAGGCTGGGCCTCTGATGCTCAAAGCGTGTATGTAATTAGTAATTATAATCATAATTATGTGACGAGCAATGTTATTTTGATAAAGCAGACAGAGACAGACAGACTTTGCTGACGATGGGTTGTGTAGGAATGATTGAATGTTTAACGCTAGAGCTGGATCTGGATATGGAAATTGTGGAGACGGATCTCAGAGAAATGTGGATATGAAATCCAATCCAGTCCAATGAGAGGAAGAGTGTGAAGGTGAGGTAAATGTGGTTATAATATTATGTGAGTTGTGTCGTGTCCTTCTGTGCATGTACTAATGTACTTGTAAGTTATTATGCTGGAGGAAGAAAAAGAAGCCTGGGCTGGAATGGAATAGTGAAAAGTCGAATGCTGGAAGTGTCTAGGTAAGAAGACTATAATAATGATAATATAATGGGTAGCTGTGAGAAGAGGAACAAGTGACGAGACAGACGAGGAGTGAGAAGCCGAGCATGCCATATATCTCTCGTGGGCTATGCTAGAATCGCTAGTTTCACGAGAATGTCAGAGAAGATAGCTTTGGCTTTGGCTTCGGGATCTGTTGACATTATGCACACACACCAGCTCAAGTCCACATCCAGCACTGAGACTAGTATCAACTACTAGCAGACTCAC
Organism: Ptenothrix huangshanensis; assembly: GCA_036851915.1. Lineage (NCBI taxonomy): Eukaryota > Metazoa > Arthropoda > Collembola > Symphypleona > Dicyrtomidae > Ptenothrix > Ptenothrix huangshanensis. The sequence continues at coordinate 7,776 of JAAXYX010002287.1, forward strand.
TACTACCTACTCTACCTTACGTTACAGGTCTGTGATTTCACTCTCAGTTTTGGGCTGGGCAGCTTCGAAGAAGGTGGTTAACGTCAGTTTCTCTGTCACAACATTTTTAAATCAAGCGTGATTAAATTAACTCAATTATTACATACTAGTACTTGGTTACAAAAATCGGCTATTTTTCAACGCTGATTCGTCATCGTATTTTATTACTTGATTTCACTTGTCCCTTGTTTCCTAGTGTGAAAAATACGAGTACGAGTGCGAGTACGATTATGAGTGACGAGTTCTACGAATGAGTGGTACAATACATTAGTTATAGCCAGTGAGTAGAGTCAGTCATCTCATCTCAGTTGGTGTCGGTGAGGTGTATGTTCGGATGGTGGAAATTCGATCGAAATTCGGATGTTCTCATTCCTTGATTGTACTTGAAGTTGTCGGTGGAATTCCTGTGAAACGTTTACAACTTTGACGAGTCATAAGTTCACAAGACTTAACAATACCAAGCCAATAACCGAAACCAAACCAATACCTCATCGTCAATCGTCGTCAATCATCCAATCATCAAATCATCACTAGCAAACTAGCTACTATCATCCTCGTTAGTTAACGTTGAACGTAGCGTAACAACGTCCAACGCCGTAATTAAAAGTAAACGACCAAATTATTTTTTTTACAGGCAGCTACATTTTTGTTCTTGCTATTGTTGTTAACAGTTAATTTTCAATACCAAACGAATACAAAGGAAGCAAGTGTGACTTGACTCGGTGTGTTTGCCTTTGACTGTTGCACGAGATATCATTTAATTACCTAATTATGATAACAACTATCCTCAAGTCTGATTTCGTTGTTTGTTTAAGAATTTGTTACCTTGTGCAGTAGTTGGTGTTGTTTTTGATTTGTATTTGTTATTGGCAGTAGATGGTAGATTCATTTATTTCGTTAACATTATTCATTGGTTCTGTCCAATTCGGAACTTCTGAAGTTTTTGCTGTTTGCTGTACATTCAACCTTGTCGGGGATTACGTTGACGTTGTATTTTAGATTGGATTACTGTGTATATTTGTAATACAGATCTAAAAAAGTGTGCTTGGGTATACAAGAAGCAATTACTGCTCAAATCCGCCAGTGGATTCCCCGGAGAAGCGCTTCATGTTATGTTATATTATTTTATGTTTTATGTTGAAGCTAAACGTGGTTAGTTAAAATCAAAAAATTGACTTTTGTATTGATTGTTTTGTTGCACGTAAATTCCTGAAATCTTATTCGAAATCCAAAATTCCGCCATTATCGATCGGTGATATGCATGCCTCCAAAAGTAGATTTTTGAGATGTTAATTTACACCAGTAGTGAAGTAAACAAAAAATCCTTCACGTGTAGAAAGTGCCAATTACAGATAAAATTTTGAGTGTCTCCTGTAAGAAACTTAACCAGTGTCTTTAGTACTTCCTTTGTGAAGTGTCACGACTTACGACTTCGTTTGTTTTGTTGCTGTCTAGTTCATAGTTGATAGTGCCTCCTCAGCTATTTTGGATAATTGATGTAGACTATTGCCAAGTCAGAGTTCTTTTGTTTTATCTTGCATCTTATTTTTGATTGTCGTGATTGGAATTTTTCATTACTTGTCATCAGCATCCTCATGGAATGGATGTAACTGATGTGGCAAGCGGAGTTTTTCAATAAAATTGGATTCTCGGGTCATGAAGAAGTGGAGCGCTAAAGGAATGTCGTGTGTACCTTTTCGGTCGTGCAATCAACATGTCGAATATGTCGACAAAAGACATCAGTCACTCGCCTCGATACCGGATGAAACATTTCGGTATGCGAGGACACTGGAAGAATTACTGCTGGATGCGAATCACATTCGAGAACTGCCCAAAGTAAGCCTTTAATAAATTGTTCCAAATCACCTTCTTTTCGTAAAGCATCTGAAGTATGCTACTTGATTTGCGTCTGTTAAATGATTGAAGCTGTAGATAAAGCTGGAGAATCGATTCAGAGTTGGAATTGTAGGATTCGAAAACTATGATCCGTTTCATATCGTTAATCGTTTATTAATGTGCAACGCTGTTTACGACGATTTTAGTTCGTCAGGTCAGGCTAAGGTTGCATTACCAATTGCGAGTCGATTACTCATGTTTACATAAATGTAGGCAGGTCATGATCAAATACTTCATTAAATAATAATGCTAATAATAAATGATAAAGTCTATGTCTATGTAGTGGCTCCATTTGTCATTTAATCAGTCAGAAGTTAGAAGTCATATATAATATTTTATATCTGCTGGTAACCTTGTAACGAAAATATGTGTACCTATTTGAATATCGGCATCTAAGTTACTGATAGTTCGCAGAAAAATTAAGCCTAATGCACTGCATTACTGTGATAAATAATTCTATTTACTGTTCTTGTTGCAATTAATTATTATATTGATCATTCCATCCAACGAAATTGTTTCACATTTTTCATTTACGAATTACTTTAAGTATAATATGACAAGAAGCATTAATTGTATCATAACCTTTAACCACTATTATGAAAGCTACCGAGACAAAAAGCCCAAAATTCAATGCAAGCATAATTTCCAATCGATAGGTGAAATTACGCTGAAGTATTTTGTAGAAGTATAGTTGTAGGTGTAGGTGCAGAGTACAGGTGTAAGGCGAATAGTTTTATGAATGCGTATGTTTATACATAGCAGAATTAGCTTATAGTATATAAGTAAATACATTTGCTCGTATTGGCATTGATTTGGTATCCGTTTTAATGTTGCGCTCTATTATGATCAGTTTGATGCATTCAGCTGTATTGACTAGCGAATGGTGGTAAACTTAGCTTCAACTCAACTTGTTTATTGCCTTTAACCCTGAATTTATTATTAGCTTTCCCAAGTTGTTGGAAATAATTACTGTAATTTATAATTCATCTGGTTATTAAAATTGTTTTCATTTGGTTGAATATCTGTTGAAAATTGAAGCTTCCAAAACTAGGTTGATCTTGAGTATATCAGTTTATTATTTCAAGCTTTAAAGTTTCCATTTAGGACTAATATAAAAAGTGTTTACATCATCATTGATCTTGAAGTTAAGCAAAACGTCATACATGCGAATGCATCACAATTTTGTAATTGCAGAGTTGCGGATATGAATCCAATGCGAAAGAACCGCAGAGATATGAATAAAATAGTCTGTGAAGTGTGAGCTTGGTTACGACAGTTTTGTTAGGCATTCACTGTGGAACTTCCGCTTAAATTCCTCGAACATTGAACGTCATGCTCTTTGACTTTTAAGCACACACACACACAACAACAAAACATTCTCTGGCCTGCCTTGCCTTTCACAGTCAGCATTTTTGGAGTAGGTACGAGCGACATTAGTTCTAAAAAGCAAGCTTGACAGGCTCAAACTGAATCGTCTTGTATAGGTACGTCTATATGCATTATGAGCATATCCATTTAGGTAGTTGGAGTTGATTTTGGTATGTCTATGACTTCCTGGGCTTACTGTGGCTTTATGAATAACTTTAGATCTTACAATGAGTGCCAATTCTTTAATTGCCTTCAGAACTGATATGAAAAACATAAAAATAAATACTGCTTTGCCTGATGTGACAATGTTCGACAGTGCAGCAATACAATACGGTACCTGCTACGTACAGTACAGGATACTGGATCACAAGGCATAGCAATCTTTCGAAGTCGTAAAAATGCATCCAGAAAACGAAGAACTGAACACAATGACCACCAGGAAACTAAGTCATCTGTGTCTACGGCTGTGCGAATAAGTGAATAGGTTGCTTAAATTAAATGTTAATCCTACTAAACAAACAAGATTCCGTTACGTTTCCGCAACCCTTCATTCAGTACATTGTTTCTTCATTCATTTAACATTTTGAAAGTATTATCCAAATATGATACATAAATTGAGTTAGAGCTGTCAGGACGTATGCTCGATAGGCGGAGCATTCCATTCCGGTTTCTAATTCATAACGATGTAATTTATTTTGGGTTGTACCTGACGTGTACGTAATTTTGCATTGCATATTGCGTGAAGCATTTTTATCCACATCAGTATAGATACTTAGGGTTACACATATTTGTTTAAGTTTAAGTGGTAGATGTGGGAGTGCGTATGTGGTAATTTTATAGTAATCAGTAATCTACTTGATTGTGGTTACATTACTTTTGACGAGCAGAAACTTTCCTAATAGCATGTGCAATGCCAAATATACGTATTGCTATTTCAAATTTAATGTTGCGTTTTATTCTTTACAGCAATTGACCAATTTGACAAGACTCAGAAAGCTATGTCTGAGTGACAACGAGATACGTGAACTTCCTCAGAACCTAGGGAATCTCGCCAATTTGGCAGAGTTGGATGTGTCCCGTAATGGTAATAAAATTTACCTATATTATGTACTACTCTTAAATACTACCAAATTAAATAACTGGCTTTCCTCTTTCTTATTTTCATTCCGATTAATGTTTACATCTTGCATATACCTATATGCATTTATTAGTCTATGAGTGATAAATTTCGTCCATGCACTAATACGTATGCTTAATGGCCAGGAAGAAATTGAATATTTCTGGTCTGAGTCATGAAGCAAAACCAGAATCCAGGATTTGTACTTTTGTATTATACAATTATAACACCGTGCGTCGTGCGTCTTTATACTTTATGGCATATTTATTCACCATGTATGTGTGCGTACAGGGTAGTTTAGTTATATGTAACATGGAAACGCTCTTTTTATATCTTCTGCCTGTATTTTAGAAACAGATGGTGCTCAGTTTCCTTTATAGAAGTTTCAATCAAATTGTGTTGAAAGTTATCAGTTTACGAGCACCCGCACGGAGAACTCTTAAACTAAAAATGAAACAGAATATCTCATTTCTGTACACCTAAATTTTGATCGTAAAAAATTTGCGTATAAATTATGTATGCATAGGCTGTTGGTATAATTTTGAATCCTGTCGTTGCTGGATTTTTTCAACATGATAAATTCTTCATCTGGTTTTGGCTTTTATACTTCGGACTCGATTCCGTTGGACATTATTCGTTTACATGAGGTAGAAAAACACAGCTAATTGGATTGAAATAACTTCATTGTTCGCAGAAATCCACACCATTCCCGTGTCGATACGGAGCCTAGCACGTTTGCGACATTTGGATCTGAGCAGTAATCCCATCACGAGGTACAAACTTATTAATCGAAAACAAATTTTGCTTTGCATATTATATTACATTTTCTTTATCGTAGTCGAAACCGTACCCTGAAATCATTGTTGTTTCGAAGGCTAGGTGTCTTTGCCTATCCTTGCAATGGTAATTTTTTGAGGGGTGTCTTACCCCTGCAATGCTAAAAAAAATTCGAGCAATTGTCTCCGGCTATTACGGAGATGACTGTTTCAGGCTATGGTCGAAACCATGCTTACATATGCTTATGCAGTGTGTATGCAACATTTTACTGGAAACGTTACAACTAACATTCAACATGTTTTATCAATAGTGTTTCATCAAAATATAATTCTTATTCTTGTTCAGAGCTTTTAAGCAAATATTGTACAGAGCTTTTGAATTATAGACGAATTTTTGCCTGCATGTTTCCCTGTACTTTTTCATCTGTACTATTTGAAATATACAACCAGATCTCTCGTTGTACCTTTTTATGTATAATGCAGTAATTGCAGTTTCTAACAATGGAAAATCGATATTTACAGCCTACCAGCATCCTTTTGCGAACTCAAGTCATTGACGATACTTACTTTAAATGACACGGCTCTCACAGAACTTCCAGAAGCATTTGGAAAGTAAGTTTTCTTCTACGTATTATTATTATCATTAGTAAATAATTGAGTTGCCCTAGTAAGAGTATTAACATACATACGCATCCATATTCTAAGGCGGTATATAAGGGCCTCATCAAATTAAATGTTACAAAGTTATAAAAGCATGTTGTAAGTTTGCTTTTCCCCTCAGGAAGGCCATTTTATCCTGTTAAGTGCAATGCTTCTAAAAAGGCTGGAACGGTGATTAAATGAGGATGATTAATTTTTGTAGGAAGTGTAGAATTATTATTGAAGCTGAAAAACGCAGCAGTTTTTGGCATGTGTAAAACAAGGAGTGGAAAATATTTTAATATAAAAACCTCTATAAATAGATGTGTGTGTGTAATTACATACAATATTATACAAAACGAAAACGAATTATTCCTTATATCAAGTATAGGATTATTTGTAGTGTAATATAAATATTTGTTAGATTAGTTCAGTATGTGCAAGTGTAAACAACAGCCACATCTCGGCCTCATCCCTCTAAATGATCGTACCCATGAACATAAGCTATAAGCACTAGTTACTAATAGGTAGTGTGAAATGATCCATTCATTTTTACCCGAATATGATTTCAAATTTTCAGTCTATAAAGCAATAATTTGATTTTTCATTCCACCCTAGGGTGCTCGTGCTTTATTTGAAAGAAATGATGAGATTGTAGCTTTTAGTTTATGTCGGTATAGATTGGGAGCAAGCGCTTTTGTTTTTTCATTTAGGTGTTATTTTACATCTTTTCATTTTATAGTACATATATACTTCACTTACGTAAATTTCAGTTACCTACCAGAATGAAAATGTTCTTTAATTGAGTAATTTTGGATCAAAAGGTTTTTTATGGATGTTCTCTTTTTTATCATCTCACACTTTGCTTTTATAGTTTGACATCTTTAGTCAGTGTTGAGTTACGAGAAAATGCTCTCCGAAGTCTACCTCCTAGTTTTGAAAATTTAAAAAACTTGGAAAGGCTGGACTTGGGCGACAATGAGCTAACGGATTTGCCTCCATTTATTGGACAATTGACCAAACTCAATGAGCTTTGGTTGGACCACAATTTATTGTTTAGGCTTCCGAAGGTAAATTTGATTTCTTTTTTTCTGTATGTTAGTGTACGCTTATTTGTGAAGCACTTCGGTATCTTGCTATAAGTATAATGTGTGTCGTCCATGTGCTTGTTTTGTGATGGCAACCTTCCAGAGATGCGATAAGATCCTCCACTGATTGCAGTTGTTTTTTTGCCTTGTTTCACACAGGAAATAGGAAATTTAGTGCAATTAGTATGTTTGGATGTAAGTGAAAATCAGCTAGACGAATTACCCGATGAACTGGGTAATTTGAGAAGCCTATCGGACTTTCTAGCTTCGCAAAATAATTTAGACAGATTACCACCAACAGTGGGCCAGCTGAACAATTTGACAGTAATGAAATTAGAACAAAATAAGCTGTCTAAAGTACATCCTAATATACGCTACTGTACAAAACTACAAGAGTTATTTCTTCGGGAAAACCTTCTGGAGGAGCTGGGAGATTGGATAGCTTCCCTGATTAATCTAAAGATTCTCAACGTGGACTGTAATCGTATTACTTCGGTCACTGAAAAGATAGAAAATTTGAAGGAGCTGGGAGTTTTATCTCTTCGAATGAATCTGATTGAAAGGCTTCCAGATGAAATCGGTGCGTGTATCAAACTTATGGTCATAGACGTCAGTGGCAACAGGTTCGATCTTTTATCTTTTATTTATTTAATGTTACAATTCTTACAATGTACTTTCTGTAGCAATCACTAAAGTTTCATACTAGGCCACGAATGGATGCATATTGGGCTTTACCGTGCATGATTGATGTTAGAATTTGGAGGAACATAATTTGTTGCAGACTTGCATCAGTTCTTCTGCCGCAGTGGCAGAAATCGGTCCATATGGGTTAATTACGTTTTCGCCAGAGAAATAATCTAATTTTTCCTGTTAATTACCTTCTTATAAATCTTGTTACAAATATTCTTCGCTGTAAGTTGTGAATCGTTTACATCTTCAATTCAAAAATGTTTCGCAATACTCCGTAGTATTTGTACATATGTAGTTCGAAATTGAGTTTACTTATTATGTTCCTGAAATCGGCATAGTTCCTAATACATTCGATGTTTTGTTAGCTCAAAATGTTATTGCAGCTCAGAAACACAAGCATTCACCTTTAGTATTTTAGCAATCCCAGTTGGTGCTGAAGCCTTGTAGTTAAACTTATGAATAACAATTTCATTAACCAGGTAAAAGCTGAAATAGGGGCTGCAGAAAGGGGATCCTTTTAAAAGACTCTTTGCGTCATCACCAACTATGCTAAATGTGCTACTTTTACTATTCTAGGAAACCTCTCTCAATCTGTAAAATTGTTTTTTGACTTTATGTTATTCCTCTAAACGGGAGCCAGCTTTAGTAGTCGAAGTTTTTACATTGCCAGGCATAAGCATATTAATCCACCCATATACAACCCGATACACAACATGAAACATTTAGAAGGTTTTTCACAAAAATGTGCTTCCTCTGTAAAAATACTAGAACGGAGCAAAAGGGCTTTTGATTAAATTATAACTTGTTAGGGTTCTGTAAAGCTCGTGTGTGTTGTAAGACGTATGATATTCTCTGCTACTACTATTTATATTGTAGATAGAAACTATTTCACAAAGCAATTTCTCGGTATAAATTAAATTGGATTGAATTATATAAAGTAAATTCTAAGAAATCGATTCTGTGCATCGTACTTAGCATTAAACTACTTCCCCAATTGAAGACTTCTCGAGTATTTTCTTAACGTTCTGTACGTACTGTACAGTCTAACATGACAGCTTTACATGTTTCTTCTGATGTAAAATATGTCTACCGTAAAACTTCCGATAATTCCCCGGGGAAGTATTAACAGAACAATTTTTAGACCGGGGAAATAATAGAGGACCGGGAATTAATAGAGGCGGGCAATTATTAGTTGCTTCAAAAATTTTGCACCTATTTTTAATTATTTATCTAAAGATTAAATGCTAGGGGCATCACAAAATACGAATTTCAGAATTTATTATTAAATCCGCGTAGTTGAGGAAAAGGAAAAGGATCACGAAATGGAGCAAAGTTTAACGTACCCGCTCCCAGTTTTCAGTTAAAGAAATGGTGTTGTGTGTTGCGGTATGTTAATATACTAGGCTTTACTTTTATTATTATACCGGGGAAATATTGCTACTTTTATCGTTTTGGCCCGGGAATTAATAGAGGCGGGGAATTGTCGGAAGTTTTACCGTATGTATCTACTTCATATACGCATAATGGGTGTTTTTAATGTGTTCTATGGAGAGAAATACAAAATTCAAAATAAATTTGACACTGCCCTCCAACGAGGATAACCTAAGAGACTCAATATACGGGTACAAATTTTTATAATATTAAGGATTCTCGTTTTCTCCTAATAATGATTTTTAACGTTATGAAAACTGGTATCATAACGAAAAGACAATGAACTGTCTTTTTTCAAAAAGAAAAGCTTCAATTCGTTAAAGTTGCTGAAATGTTTTGAAGAAATGGTTACAATTTCCTAATACTTTTGGTTATAACAAAAACGCGTTTTAACATTGAATACCTTTATAACGAAAAAACAAGAACCTTAATTATGTTATTTATCAATATAAGCATTAAATACCTATGTCGGTACTATACGATAATTCTGGAATGACCCTTATTCAAAATATTTCTTTGAAATCTGTTAGCCCACAAGGCATTTTCCAATTCCGATGTTACCTAACTAAATATCAAAACCACGGATTCCAGGAAGAAATATATGGAATGAGCGAACTATCGAAAATGTGGGTGGAACAGAAGAATTGCTGGATTTAAACTTTCGCGTTCCTCTTCACTTCGTATTCCTCTTCATTTCCTTTTCATTAGCAAATTATTCTGCATGTTTATACTTTACTTCGTCATTTTCTTTTCACGAAAAATTTACTGTTAACGTCACGTTCATTTATTAAAGTATAAACATGTTTGCTATGAACGACTGCGTTAAACATCAATATTACGATCATTATTTTATTATTATAAAACCGTTAATTAACTTAACAATTGACAGCAAGTTTACTTTTTACATCATTTTAGCATCAAGTATCATATAACAATTATCGTAAGTAGCAATTCAACACATAACAGCTTTAAACTTAACAAAAACGCTTTATAATTAAGAATGGAGGAAAATCTGATGGCTTGTAAATTATGTTTTACCTTAAAATTTTTATTATTTGTTAAAAATTGTGGCCTTTGCCAAAATGAAATTAATTCCTTCCGAGCTCACTCACTATCAGTAAAGTCCCTACCCTTCCACCCTCTCACCGTTCTATAGGTCTAAATTCCTTACCCTTCCACCAGCCATCCCGTTAGACCTATCTTAGCGGCTCACACCCTTCCCTTCCGCCTACGTGTATAATAATAATAATAATGATTTATTGTCAGGAAAGCATACATGAAACAGAAACCATGTGATAACAAAATACAAGGATAAAGTGATCGATTAAAGTTTCAAAGATAGCAGACATTATAAAG
>JAAXYX010002288.1:0-18158 GCA_036851915.1 Ptenothrix huangshanensis
ATGTATTTTGCTTTGTGAATGAATGCACACCGGGAATAAGAATGTCTTAATATTATACACCTATATAGTCAATAGCTTTGTTATTGCTATGCTCGTGATAACGTTTTGAGCGAACTTTTTAAGTATTCTTGCCAATACCTTCGTTTATACCTCCTTCGCTGGAGTTGATTGAAGACCTGTGCAGTAAAACTTATTGAGATTATTGAATCTCGTTTGTACAGTTAGCATCACGGCTGGATGGAAGTGTGATTTACGGACCCACGGATGAAGAATTGAAAGCACGTCTCGTTTGTTTATGCTTTTCTGAAGCTGCAGGAGATACACGTGTGAATGAACAACCGGATTTAGCTGCTCCTACGCATACAATTACAATTTGGCTAAGGCAACACAATCTCATTGCTGAAAATTTAGTTTTACTTAATCCTCAGTGGAGTGAGGTAATGATAACGAACATAAGACCCTAATCATATTTCAGTCACGTATAAGTACCTACTAATGGAATCTAATCGTAATGTATTGCCTTTTTCGATTAAGTAATGATTGCAAATCATAATGTTATTGATTTTCTTTTGGCATTACTAGGAAATCGTGTTTGGAGAAGCACGGAAAATTGTGATCGCTCAAGTACAACATATTTCTTACCGAGAGTTCCTGCCACTACTTGAACCAACCGTGACGAAGACGAAGGTGACAATGATTATTTTAAGATTTTTTGTTTCATTCATAACCTTATCCGTATTCGTACATACATAAGATGTACAGTTGAAATTGAAATTTTAATAATACTATACTGTATATCTACATAAGTTGTAGACATAATTACTGTAACTATAAATCTATGTAAGTAAAATAGAAAAATGTCGACTCTAATGCCTGAAAAGTTGACATTTATACGTTTGCCATTTATTTTCACTTCTCATTCATGTATGTTAAGGCATTAAAATTAATTATAGCTTGTAGCTTTAAGTTGTACATTCATGTAGTTAAATATTTTATTATTATAATGTGGTGTAATTACTTCTGTGTAATATTTTGTGGTTCATCAGCTTGCACGTCTGGCTGTAAGTCTTTGAATAATTTACATTTGAATTGCATGATTACCTATTATTATATTATGTACGTATCTCTCTTTCTCTTGTACAAAAACGCGTAATGATTTTCCTTAGTTTTAGTCACTCTATACTTACGATTGTCTTGTAGGAGCTCTTAGGCAAAAGTATGATGAGAAGATATAGAAAATTAATAATGAATTTATTCAACACTAATTCAGGCTGTTGGACTTCGTCTGTTTAAAACAGGCCTGTTTTCGAGTTTTAATGACACCCCTGATGAAACGGTGTCAACGTCAATTGCTTCAACATTAGCAGCTTTCCGTTTCGGTCATTCATTGGTTCAGACTCGGCCTCATCATAGAATTTTATCAGGTAAGAATTTTGACGTTGGTAATATTGTTGGCTTAACAAGTTTAAAGAGTTATCTTATTTATGGAAATTCATTATTCTTTTTGCTTTGGATTTGGATATTTCAGAAAAAGTTCAAATGTTCTAGAATGTGAATGTTAAACCTTGGGACAGTGATTCATTTCCCGGAAGAATGGTAGAGTTACCGGTGATTGCATGGATACTTGTAGATCCATATTGTGCATGTGACGCTTGTAAGACGTTCCGGAATCAGAGGAGAGTGGGACAGATTCTGGATGGGCGTAGTTGATTAAGGGCGATATTTAAGAAATAATTACATCGGTGGCGAGAACGTTACCTTATAACCTACTCCCAGGAAAATGAGCAGGATGTCTATGTGTACGGAACCCGGACAAAACGACATTCCACTTGCTGAACCCGCCGAGCAACAATCTTATTTTTCAGACAATTTAGTGATCCTGACGAGGGACTCACCACCGATGAATAGGCTAACGATTAAATCATGCTTTAAAAATTTTCGACAAACTTTGTGTATCACACAATACTGTATTGTAATTTAGATAATTAATTACTTTGTTTATTTTTCCGTACCTAAATTCATTATTTATTTTCTTATTTGTACAAAAAAAATAAAAACCGACAGTTACATATGTACTGATAAGGTACTACAACTAAATAGTAAAATAAAATCCATATGCGATAAATTTCATGGAGCATTGCATTAAATAGTTAAATTTACATAGCGATCAAAACTATATGCATCCAGTGTGTTATAGGTAGACGACGTTTTACGATTGTGCAAATTCCAAATTCCAATCCCTCTTTTATTCAATAATATGAAGGTCTTATATTGTTGTTATAAAATAGACGCATTTCAATGCAGCCTGCAGCAGTTTTTTTAGGAGAAATGTCGGTTTCATTTTTAGATCCATCATACAAATATTTGCAACAAAAACGTAGTTTTTAGTAATGCTTCACCAATGGTTCTATAGATACGGTCAGAGTATGAGTTTTTGCCACAAGTTTAATAACATCTTTTTTGTAAGTTCTCAAAAAATTAGAATCCCATTCCAAAATTCAAATGAGCGATATGAGATAAGATAAAAGTCAGTTAAATGTGGACGATTTGTAGTTTGTAGTGTCGTGTCACACAAGTTAGATTAGATTTTTATTTAGGGGGTAGCTCGGTTGAACTGTAAATTTGTAAATTGCTTGACTTTGATCAATGAGAATTGAGATATTGACAATGAGTCTATTATGAGATGATGAAATCGTTGATTTGTAGATGTTCCTAATTTCCTAAGTGTATAAATTCGCAGCACCACATCGGTACGTTCACGCTTTGATTGTATTGTGACTACGGTACGCTACGTTTCTTATTTTCAATGGTGGTAAGTAGTTTTTTTTACAACACATTTTATAGTACATTGACATTCACATCACAACTCCCCAAATTGCAGCGGGACAAAATATTTTGATTGTAATTTACATTTTCTACATCGGTATATTGAAAAAATAAAACTATAAATTTATTATATTTTTTGTAACCACCTAGTTTATTACAAAATAGAATAGAGAAATATCCCTGTAGCTACAATTTTAACACATACAAAAATGTGTAAAAGTAGATCGCCAGCAACTTCAGCAACTGGGGTACCGTATACCTTTAAAATATTTTCAGAACGATTGGAAAGGAATCACTGGACAGGAATATGTTACCCACCTGTCTGACAGCAACTATGGCAGCTTTCTGAAAAATCATAAGTCTGTATTGATCATGTTCTATGTTCCATGTATGTAGGCTGAAATGAAGATTATTGCAATTAATAACTATGTTAAAATGTAAAACTACTGATAGCTTGAATAAGTTGTTAATAGATAAAATACATAATAATCTTTTAACTTTTATATAATGCTAATACCTAATTCTTTTCATCGATTTCATTTCAGGGTGCCCACACTGCAAGTCTTTAAGACCAACCTTCGCTGAATCTGCATTGGGTCTCGCAAAACTTGCAAGGAACGCTGCAGGCACAGCAGGGGAAGCAACTCTGGCTGCCTGCAACTGTGATGAAAATCCTAAAGTGAGACTTCACCACTTTGCTATACTTTTCGTCCATTTTTATTTTCCGTAAATTATGATAACAGTGAACACTAACTGCCAACTTTAAGATTGTCGTTGAAATCGTCTTTCTTATGCCAAAAGATGAGTAACCGCTTCCAAATACGTGGCTATCCAACACTACTTTATTTTCGAGATGGCCAAAGGGTGAGAGAGTATATGCAAGGTCGGAATTCATCGGATATCGTTTCTTTCATGATGAACACATCTTAGCTGCTAATTTCTAGAAATTGACTCAAATTGGATTTGTATCACGATCACGTTTAAATTTGCAACAATTCGACCTCGAGGCGTTCCAATCTGTAGATACTATGACCAAAGCAATTGCAATTTTTTAAACCAATTTAATTGTTTTCAGAGCAAATTACATTTTTGGTAGTTTTTGCACATGGTACATACGTAGTAAAGTAACCATTGTAAATTTTTAAATAAAGATAATAAAGAGCAAAAATACTTGTGAGTTATTATTGTAAGGGACTTATGTCCAATTATTACTGATGCTATCGTGCCGGACCATTGGGACCGCACTGCAACCTGTAACGCATAAATTCTACCACTTATTTTATTTTATTAAATTGCATGTAATTATTATACAAGGGTGTTGAAATATTTCGTTGTGTCATATAACCATACAGAACGCAACAACACTCATTTAACCGGAACCTGTATTCCATATGTCATAGAAACGTTCCGAAACTACATTTTTATATAAATAAACCACTAATTAAATTAATCAAGGTAGCTAGACAATACTAGCGTTCTTTAAACGATGTCTGGCTACCTTGGAAATGAATTACTTGTAATTGTACGAGATCTGAAGGGTTCATCCGAGGGAGAAGATCAGTGCTCATAGCAAAAAATCGACTGAAAGGTATTTTTTTTGCAAACAATCAATATCAATAAAAGTTTTTATTTTTATTTATCCTAGTACATTTAATGGTTTAGCCTCAATCGTCTAAGGGATAAAAACTGCACATTTGCGGTTTTTAATCAAAAGTTAGTGCGTTATTTGACAGAATTATTCTGAATGAATTTACAAAACCTATAAAATTGAGAAAATGAAAGAATTTTACTTGCTGTTCACTTTTCACTTTACTTCTTATACAGTATAATAATTACACTGATATCGATATCGTATATCGTATTGTAAAATTACCTTTAGAGGAATTTGTGTTCTTACTTTTTGTCATTGAATGATCCACCTACCAGCTCCAAACATCCTTAATCCTTGTCCAAAGCCACCATGCTTCTTACTTCTTATTTCTAAAAGTATCACCGCAATATCACATTAGTTTTTTTTAGAAAAACATTATTTCAAATTTCAATTAACATAAAGCAAATATTTCAAACGAGATAATTTGGTTCACATTTTTCAAAATTAATGGTTTACTTGTATTATACGGTACGCAGTGTACGCACGCTAGTAGAATCTAGGTAAGGTAACACTCAGATGTAACAGTAGAATAATAGTGATTCCAATTCCAAAAAGACTATGATGTTTGGCTTTATGGCAAATTCGAATCTTCAGACATAATTACTTTTCTCATAATCATTTTTGTAGGTATGAGCGATGGCAGGAACAGTAATGCGTGTGCAGCAACAGAATACACTGATGATGGCATCTCTGGGCATTGGACAGTATTGAGAAAGATGAGAACATCTTCGGCTATTTCACCATGTAATAAAACAAGAACTCCAAGGAAAAAAAGGAAACGGCGAACTGAAATCTCAGAGAATCAAATAAAACGAAAAGCATTCAAAAGAGATTTGAAAACTTCAAAGTCCCACGAGAATCTTATATCATCACAGTCATTTGTCGCTAAATCGAGGCAAAAATATTTCGCAAGCGATCATTACCTTTGTGGAGGACAAAGACTAAACAACCGAAGTCAAAATATATCAACCTCATCAAGTAACTGTTCTTCAGTATCATATGGTTTGAAAACATTTTACGGATCCCGGTCGGAGGAACTTTACAATCAAAATGGCTCCTCCGATCATGAACCAGAACGTGGAGTAACAACAGTCTCTAAATCCAAATTTGATTTCAGCAAACCTTTAGATATTCACAATAGTAATCCTGATATGTACCCTGAAGCACTAATTAAAACTTCCAAAGTCTATCATGGACATGGACTCTCGGAAACTCCAAAAACAGACAAAGCTGAAGTATCTACACTTTACGAAAATTCTACCAACTTCCAAACAAGTGCTAAAAGTCTCCAAGAATACCAGAACATATTTCCCAAAATTAAAAAATCATTGCTGTATTCGAATTCTCCAGAATTTGCCGAGTATGCAAGACTATTGAGAGAGTTGTCACCTCTGTGTGCACCAACCACTATTTATTTCCTGCACGATCCTTCCGAGAACGTTTACAACGGCAAGTTCAGCTTGTACAACAAATCTGAGGGTAGAGCAGCTTTTAAAATTAAATCATCTTCTTCTAAAGGTCTGTACTGCGTTTCCCCTCACAAGGGATTTATTAATGCTGGCCGAGTAATCAGCATTTCTGTTCAAGTTCGCCCATACAAATATAAAAACAAACGGTGCGATAATTTCCAAATGAGGTCTGAATGTCCAAAACATAAGAGCGGTACAACAAGGGAAACGTATGATACCGAAAAGAATTTAATTGAGAGCAAAATGTTCAAACATGCAGCTTTAGGTGTATTCACAGCGAGAGTTGATCCCCAACTCTACATGAAAGATACTAGCATTGAAACGTTCTGGGAATCCTATGAATCTGAAAATCTAAATATGATTGCTGGACACTTCATCAAACGATTTCTTGTTGTACAACACAATGGTGATATTCACTTCAAAACTTGTACACACAATATACTTCATGCAATATCCCTAGCTTTAAATGGAGAGCCTAAAAAACGAAAATATAAGGAGAAGGACAATGCAGGAGGAAGATCAAAATCAAACTTGCGTGATAAGCTGCAAGTAAAACTGGCCGATTTTGATGAAGATGATGAAAGGCATAATTCTCTTCAACTCTACAACTGTCTCTTGCTCGAGATTCTCATTTCGAGAAGAAATCTCATACAATTCATTTTTAGATTTCAGATCCTACATTTTGTGATTTTTATCATGATAGGAATGATATTACTGCGAGTTTTTCATCTCATTTGAAGTATCGACCACGACCACATAAATAAATTCTCAAGCAAGTCTATGATTCACATGTAAAGAATTTTTAAAGCAAGTACATCTTTAAATGATCTTCGATTATTATTATTATCCTCATCTGAATGGAACATCGTTTTGTCAAAATTTTGAATAAATAGAGGTTAATGTTCACTCCGAATCAGTGGCTTAACTAATAAATTATTCAAGTGTACTTGAACAGTGTACTTTAAAGTAAGAATACTTTCTATACTCCGACGTCTACATCATTAGTATCCTTGTCTTATACATACATAAGTATTCTTAAAAGATTTTCAATCTATGGCTGAAGTATCTGCAAAGTTCCAATAATTTCAACTTTGACGAAAATCTTGACATGATGTTTAGATTAAGATGATGACAAATAATTTATTAGGAGGGTCCATTATTTACATTTTAATATTATTGATTGAGGCAGACATTGCCTTTGCTATTATACAGATGACTTTACAGTACAGATTCAACTGTTTAAAGTGATTAATGAATTCACGATCCAGCATGGATTCAAACAAACTCTCGCAAGCCATCGACAGTAATAACAATTTTTAGCATATAGTAATAGTATTAGTTTATCGTGTATTACTACATAGGTAATATGATTATAAATATTTGTGCTTTTAATTATCATAGAATTTTGAAGTAAAACTGCGTTTACTAAACGCACATAGTTAATTTCCCTACACCTATAATTTTAATTACGCACCTTTCAGCGCAAATTTGCATCGATATACGTCTGTAACGTATGCACTATTAGATTTATGTACACGATGTGCCTGTTCGTGAAAATATTAAGACTTACACTAACCCATAATTAGTAAGTTTTAGAACTTTGTGCCGTGCTAGAATATTATTGCTTCTTACTTATATCTGCACAGCAGAATAAGTACAGAACTTCATTCTATAAGCTTTTAATTGTAGAATGGCATGTATTTTGCCACAAATGCATTCAATTCATTTTTTGGGCAAAGACTTCGAGCTGTTACATAACAAAACTAAATAAGTCCTAACTCCTAACTATGTGTATGCATACGTAGCAATAATTATATTATCCTTATATGTACATATGTAATGTCACTCAAGGGTTACAAGAAAAACGAGAGATTGTGGAGGGTTTGCTTTGTCTGATTTCAACATTTAGATAAATGTTCACAAAAAATGTCTCAATAGCACCACTGTTTTACAATTTCCGATTTCGACTCTTCAGATGTTTTTGCAATTTCCATTATAATTATTATAACATTAAATTTGTTTACTACAGACATAAGACTGAGTTTTTCTCTTCATTTTTCTTGATATGTAGAATTAGAATTAAATGAAGAAGCGTAAATTCAATTTGTGTACCTAAAAATAGTTACTACACGATGACGTAATATTCAGTAATGTGCTAAATAATGTTCACACTGCTAATATGTAGCAGGCATTTAAATTTAAAATGCATGTAAGGTATCAAATCGTTTAGGATACTTGATCTACCTACCTATTTAAAAACGCATTACTGTGAAAAGAGAATAACAACGAAATTCCTCTGAATCGCATCTTACCGGCCAAGATGCTTTTTGATGTGTTTAACCTTATTCAGATTTGGCAGAATAAAAATAAATACAATCTGAATAATTAATAAATAGAGTCTGACATAATCAATTACTCACATAATTAACTGACTGATTGATTTAACAATACTAACTGATCATTTCAATACGATGCTATCTACTGCCAATTAAGTACTTCCAGAACTCTGATTTGCAATTAATTAATTTTAATTCTTAGATTTATTATTTCGTTGTTATCACTTAACTGTCTGGTATTTTTATAAGCATTCAATCTTTGAAACCTTCTAACACCGTTTGCATTTTCTATACTTTTGACGTAGAAACAAATCATTACATAAATTAAAATCTTTACACTGGCTGCCACATTTTGTTATCACATGGCACCACAGTGTGGCATCTACACATACCTTTGAAACGTATGTATATGTAATTAACTAAAGATGGTTGTAATTAAGTTGCAATTATTATGCAGCACTGCGCATTGCAACATCATATCCAGCTAGACGTATGCATATAGTAGATAATTATATTTTAACTATATATGTTGGTATGCTATTATGAGTTGCATTGCGATACCACAATGTGCATGCGAATCTTATAATCTAATCTGTTAACTAATTCAATATTATATCATTTCTAATCGTATTATTTGAAATGGCTGGTTTTGCCAGAACAATTGTTTATGTACATATAAAGCGCTTGTGGCGATAATAGGTTTCCAACTTAATGGAAACCAACAATGTTAAATCAATATAGTAAAGTCACAAATAATTACACTATTTACACGTATATTTTTTCTTACATATATACAATTTGTTTTAAATGGGGATAAAAAGCTGTATACAATAACAGACTACAAAAACAAGCAAATTGATGTGCTCAGCACATAAATACAATTTGTTACGTACATAATAATAATAATAATTATTTTATTTTAAGTGTACCTACTTTAGCTTTGTGGTCAATGAGATCACAATCACGATTAAGAAGTTTGAAAGATTTTTGAAAAATGTAGCTTTGTGATAAGTTATATAAGGTCTGATGAAAGGACAAAGACGATTTCATCGACAATGAGGTATATATGTAATTCTGTATACAATATTATTGTAAATGTTCATCGCCGTACGAAGATACACAGGTTTATTTTATTTTACTCAACTGTCTCTTATCTCGATCACGTCGTAGGCGTTTAAACTTGCTAAAATGAGTTGACCGATGTTTGCTGTGTCGAAAAGCGGTGACACCAAAGGAATTGTACAACAATGGTTCCTTCCTCGGTACTCTTGAGATTCTACTGCTGGCTGAATCAGGTGGCGATCTACCCACCGTAGTTTTTGAAGCTTTATCATTATATCTTCTTAAATTAAGTACTTTAGATTTTGCACTTGCATTATTCATAGCAACATCATCTACATCTGTCATAGCAGCTGCCGTAGTTTCGGTTGACGATAAATCAAATCTCGATGAAATATTTCCATCAAAGAAATCCGTGTCAGCATTAGAATCTAAATCTGATCCAAATACAAACGTAGAATTTCCCGATGACTGATTACTACTTGCAATGGAGTCCATCAATTCAGTAAAATTGCCAGTATCTTCTGTAGTCGAAGTTGGAATGGGAAGCAAAGTCCCACCGCTAGGTCCGACTGTCGAGTTGTAATCAATTACAATACTTGTAGTGTGGATCATCGTATACGGAGGGAAAGTTGCTGTTGTGGTTGGCATTGTAGTGGTTGTTGTAGGACGTGTGGTATTCCTAAAGGAGAAAGTTTCCCGGAGCACGAGTCCTTTAGGGTTGATTCCGCCATAAATGGCAACCATACAAAGACCAAAAATCAAAAGGAAGAGGAAGAAAATGACGCCTATGGCGGACCTTCGTTGTCAAATTCTCTCGTTTTCATCGTTTACTCGATTTAGTATCTGATTCTCCAAGTCCAGTTCCTGAAACTCTTGTGAGTCCACATGACGTGAGTTGACAAAGTGACTTCGTCTATAAAATATGGGAACATTCCGTTTTACAGAACTCGGTTTGGAAGGTTCACATAGTCATCGTACATAAAAAATACCGACTTTATTAAAACGTGTTATTGTATTAAGTTGAAGACCAGTATGACCGCACCGTCCTTTGGGTACACGCACACTTACGTAACTACCTTTGCGCCGAACTTCTAGACCGACTTCCTCCTCCTGACCTTCGATTTCCTCCACCATGGTGAACCACACGATCCTTTAAAATGAAATAATGATATTGCTTAGATTCAATCCTATTCGGTTGTCAACATCTACTTTTATTTATGACTGCTGTTTAGTGTTTACTAAACAACTGGATTGTGTTTATTATTACTCGTCTGCTACTGTTCCCAGATTCCTTAGAACTAGACGAATAACCAGTATCCTGCCGGTAATGGCCTTGACCTCTGTCACTGCTTGCCTGGGAACTCCGACTTCCAGAAATTCGATATACTCCAGGATTTTCACTCAATCTGTTCCACATTAAAACGATATTATACACTTTTTACTCAGCATTACCATTATTTTGATTCTCCTTCACTACATTCACATTACAGCTATTCAACCAAATTTAACGTAGATTTGAATTATTTGTCCGTTTATGTCACAATCTGCTGTTGTAGTTATTTTGAATCAACCTTATATTTTTTCGTTGTACATTCGGTCTTTCGCTAGCAAGTGACACATCATCCAGGGGTACGTCATCTGACTCATCTGGTGAGTCTGCATCGTTAGTACCAGAGACATTAGAACCTGAAACTCCAGCTTCTATATCATGTTCAAAAATTTCTTCTTCTAAATAATCTTCACCCTTGGGTCTGTTGTTTGAGCTCCTAAGATTTCCGGTTGAAAGGGATTTCCTTCGTCCCTAATGAAATATTTTCAGGACAAAGATGATAACATTTCCTACCTAATATAGAATATGGATTCTATCGCTTAAAATTTAGAACAAATAGGAATGACAAACTTACCTTAATGCGTTCACATTTAGTAGGTGCATCAGAGCAGTGAGTATTTCTAGATGAAATGGATTCTTGCGAACGATGTTTTTTGGACATTTCGCGCCTGGAACTTGGACCCGCTTTACCTGTAATTAATGGATGGATGTCAAACATAACAGAAGCAAAAGAACTAGAAGCAGGAGCATCCGAGTTACGATGAAAGTCAAATAAATAAATAACATTTTCTGCTTGAAATGCCTACCTGCACGTCTAGCTGCGCTCTTTGCTCCTGCAGCCCTTCTTGCCTCTGCTTGCCTCCCTAAAAATGCAGCCTGGCCAATTGCTTTCACCAGATTCCCAGATACATTCGTTTTCTGGGCTTTGGCAATCTCCTTCTTCTTTTCCATTTGAACGACAAAGAGCCGGTAAAATTGAAGTATGATAACCAGCGTATTTTTACACGTGAAGAAAATATTCATGTAGCTGACAATCTTGTAATAAGTTATGAGAAGCATGCGGAAAATCAGAAAGGGCGCATCCTTCAACATATGGAAATAATTATTCAAAATTAGACGCGAACTTTGACAGCAAACAAATATTCAAAAATATGATTGTATTCAACGACAAACCTGCAGTATTATGTTGATAAGGATTGCCCAAACATCAATAGAACAGCAAACTTCCTTGACTTTAATGATGCCATTTTTTAATTTCGCTGTCGGAGTTTCCACAGCTTGTTCCACACACATTCTAGTTCTTCGGGCTTTTGTTGCCGTTAGAACGACAGTAAATTGCAGAAGACTCCAAGACCAAATTGAAAGAATTAGAAGACAAAGTACTCGATTTTGTGCTATCTTCTCATCCTAGATCATGCATGGATGTAGCAAACACGCACTAATAAATAATGAAGTGAATCCGTACTACAATGCTTAGGAGTCTGAATCTCTACCCCAACAGAGTTCAACATACAATTGCATCGCAAGTATGTACATTTAAATGTAGTTAATTAATTAAATTGTTTAGGAAATCAAAAGCAGTACTTTGAAAGAGTCGAAGAATTCAATAATATCGGCAGCAGTTCCAATGTACACTAGTAGTAGCTGGGATAATTGATCCCTCGTTAATCCGCCTTTGGGTAGCATCCATCTTCCAATGATAAGGATTAACATTAGCAACTGCTCAATCACCGTCGCCCACATCTCTTCATCCAAATCGATGGGAACTGGCAAATCTACCTGCGATCCGAGTAATTTTGTGTTATTTAATTAAAAAACAACGCAATCTTCGATCAACCGGCGAGGCGCTAAAATTACTAAATAGGTAAATAATTGTTAAATAAAAAAATTTGTTTAAGATTAAACACGTTCTTTTGAAGTAATACAAAATTCAAAGTTTACGCTTGATTTGCATCGCAATATTTTAATTTATAATTTCCAATATGAATAACTATATGTAGCAATATTTCGAACATTAAAAATTCTCCAATATATAAATTCATTTAATTGCTTACTGAGTGTAAAATATGCAATGAAAAATTCTCCGATAGATCTTACATCTGTCTATATTATTATTCTATTGGTATGACGGTTCTATTACATAACGTTACCAGACGTTGTAGCCTAAAAGCACCTACTGAGGAAATGTAAAAGTATCTTCGACACAATATAGAAATAATTGGATATAATTGTAATTATATAAGGTACACTAGAAGGCTTTATGATGCATATATATCTATAGAACCGACAGATAATACGGATCACAACCCCAAATCACCATAATACGTACATATATTCATATATCACACGAATTCGGTATTCCTTATACATCTTATACCTGCTTTTGCCTGGTATGGTAATAATACTATTGTATATTAGTGGCACTGGTATAAAACAGTAAACTACAAAGATGATAAATTGCCAAAGCCAAAGCTCAAATCAAAGTCGAAACCAAAGTCAAGGAAAGTTCCCGGTCTGAAAACGGAAAGTGGATTTGGGCGAAAATATCTGCCTGTGTGGAAGAATAAAGTGAGAAATGAAAAGATACTTTTTATTTTCCCCTTTCCCTTGACTTCATTGATTTGACCGTGGGGAACTGAAACTAAAGAGGCAAGACTCCGACTTTATTACACTACCATTGCTACTATTACGACCATTCAGCATTTGAATCGGCTTCGGCATCGGCGTCGACATCAGCATTCATTCAATTCGACCTCGAGGAAATTCGAATCGGAGGAAACTGAAACTGGAAGACAATATCTGTCGGTCTGTCTGTCGTTTCGCCTCCATATTATTCTATTAGAAGAAGGCGTCGAGATGAATGAAATATTGAGAATGAATGTAATTCTATAATCGTATCAACTTGAAATGCATCAATACTAAACTTGTATAAGTTACAGCTCATTAGGCTTACATTTCCTCTTCCACTCCGAAATTGGAATTCTTGAATAATATCCACGTCGTACTACAATCACAACCACTACCACCAACAACCACCTCCTCAGCATCATCATCTATGTATGTATATTAATGGAGAAAGAGATGCCGATAGAAATACATAGAAATTGTACACCGTCTACACCACAGATACCAAAGAACGAAATCAACCCTACACACCAGACCGAGAAAATACTAATATGCACAGATAGCGTAGAAGGGAATGTACCAATGTACGGTGTAATGGTTTCATAATGTCTTCTTCTGCGCCTTTCCTAATGTTTCTAAAAAACGGAAAAGTTTCGTGTATATTTTTGTACGTTTGACTTTGACTTCTCACTTCTTGCGTTGTTGCGGTTCAAAGCTTTTCTCGCTTCGCTAACACCAAATAACAAAACACCCTCACCCCCACCTATTTTTTATGAGTCTGCGTCAAATAGACTGAAAGTAGATTTTGATCTAACTATGATTTCTAATGATAATGCCATGCAACTATAATTAATAGTAACCTCAATGAAAACATTACACCATGAGTATCATGTATATTGTATAGGGACTTACTCCTTGGAAAGAGATCGGTGCCATTGGCCCGGAAGGGCTTGTGGGTGCCAAAGTGGTAATTGAATTAGGAGGGGGTGGCAATCTATGCTGACCAGGTCGAAAAGTGGGTGGCCTCGTAGTTGTCGTTGTCGTCATACTATTATTGCTATTCATTCGTGTGATGTTCATCATCCTGTGGTCAAACTTGTCCACTTCAATCAGCCAAATGGCCGGGACCACACTGCACAGGTAGAAAAAGACGCTCGGACAAAACCTGAATTGGAAAGAGAACAGAAATGCGAATTTAGAAAATGTATGTAATACTTACAACAAGTACGTTATGTGAACCTGCAGATAAACTGATCCTTATAAACTGATCCTTATAAACTGCGTTTATAAGTATTGGATTAGTGTTCTGCAGCTGCATATGAATCGGTTGTTACAAAATGTAGTCACAGCACCGAATTCTGAAACCCTGCAGAATAGACTCCAGACAGGCTCTTTGTTGTTGTTATACAGCAACCAATCGGGCGCCCTTGTCAGGGAAGGCGGGATCATTTGTCAAGGACACGAAGCAGTTAATGGACTTGTAAAGATCACCTTGGAATAGTTGGAATCGAAATACACTCAACGGGGTTATGAGTATTATAATTATACACATCCACTTAATAATGACTCTGCTATAATCCTGAAAGCTACATTATTATTCATATGTATTGTAGCTACGTGTCATAATTCGTGATTCGATAAATCCAGGAAGGGAATCGGTAATAATTACGTACCACGGAAGGTAATTAGGAATCTCCATTCGAAGATGCGGGATGTGGAACTCAAATACAGATTTAATCTATAATAGAGTTTATGACTTTGCCTCGAGTCCTTGAGTTATTGTAATTCTAATTTTCCATGGCCAAAATCTAAATCGGACGAACTTACTCAACATTATTGATCCGTTTGCGTTTTATATTTTCTTTACGTGTCTTGGTCCTTTCATTCTGAGCTGGGGTATTTGAAAAATAAATGGGGGTGTTAGTATAGTCAGTGGTGGTGTCAGTTCTTCATGTGGGTGTATAAGTACCTACTTACATCATCTCTTTAGATAGGATAAGTACCTGGCTCTAGCATAGATTTCCGTGGACATTTCGTTTGGGATAAATTTGCTACTCCTTGACTACATAATATTTTGATGGGTTTTTGAAAGTTTCGAGCTGATTTGCTTTGTGTTCTGTTCGCTGTTGTATGTATGATGCTCCTCTGGTCGTTGATATATGCATCATCTGCAACTATAGTCTCAAAAAGATTCTATTCTACGCTTCGTAGTGATAGTACTCTTATAGTCTGATCGTCTGATGGCAAGCGTGTGAGTTGAAAGCATCTTTAGCTGATCGATACGCAAACACTTGAATGGAGAGAAAGAGAAATTTACAATGCGATTATGATCGGAACATAATTTATAGTCCTCTGACTTTCTACTTCTATGTGTCACATTATACCTACGCATCTATTAGACCTGAAATACTCAAGTTGTTAGTGGTAACTCGATCACATCACCTTCCATAACACATTACCAAGTTACGAACTTTCTCCAACATAATCTTATATTTGAGTTGATCTCGAATTCCACCATTTTAACGTACTACCATCGCAGTGTTTTGATTTTGAAACAAATTCTCCTTTTAACCACTAACCACATACACACTCATTGGTAGATTGGTTGATAATTTTACCTCCGAATTTTTCTCAACTCCAGAGAAGCGACTCCTTCAGTGCTTTATATATTATGTATGCAATTCAATTAACACATGGTTGAAGGCACAATTACATTTCACATGGATTTAACATTGAAACAGGTTAGGAAATGAAAAGACAACCTATACGGCCACAATCACCGCAAGGTACCGGATAGAGTTGAGATAAACTGATTTAAATTTGTTCCCGTCAATCACGTTTTTTACGCAAAATCAACATCAAGATGAAAATACCTACATAGGTGGGTCTAGACTTACGCCTACGCCGCGCCGTCGGTCTCCAGGCTCTAATCCGCTGGATTCCGACATTCCTTAATGAATATGAATATAAGATGTGTTGTGTATATATGAATGAACGAGTAAGATCTGTCAGTCAATAGGAAATGGATTACCAAATTAGTACATGTGAGTGCATATTTATTTTCATCTCTAGTGTACAACACCAATTTGTCACAATCACAATCTGTTGAGTAGAAGTTGAATGCAGGAAAGATGGATTTGGAAGGAATCCGGATTGATTCATGGGTTCAAGTTGTTGGGAGTTGATTGCCTGGTAACTGTGACTTCCCATCTAATCTTCATAATATGAAGTTGAAGGGATCCGAATCAAAGTTTCGAATGGATGTTACATATTTCATCTTATTTTCAGTCTAGTCAGAAAATCAGATGAAGTATGTACAAATAGAGGAAATGTTGAAAGGAGAAAAATGACTTGATATGTCACCGTTTCTGTGCGAATGACATGGACGAATTGAACATTTTTATTTATGCGTAGGAATACCAATACACGAGTCCCCAGGTTATTAACTTCGAGACTCAACGTTTTTCCATTTTGCTTCCTTCCCGTCGCCACCTTCGAAGTTTTGCATAGACACTCAGGACCATTTTGGAGAAATTTTGATCTTTATTTTCATACGTAATATGTATGCATATTCCTAAATTCATGGCTTTATTTTACTAGGTATTTGGCAATTAATTGCAACCTACAGCGCTGAGCTTTTTCAAAGTCAGACAATTACACTAATAAGCCAACACAAATGAAGAATTTCTTTCCTTCTAATGCAGTATTTGAAGGACTACCCAGGTAGAGGCTAAAATAACCTTTTATAATTTTATGGCAAAATGTTGCTTTTTCCACGATACCCTCATAGGACGCTGAAGAAAAGTATAAAAGTCGTTTTTGAATAATAATCTTGAGCTTTGTATTAAAATTTTTAAAAAGCTTTGTTTTTTCATGTTGTCTTTTGGACAACGTTGAATCAATTTTAATAAATAAGTATAATTTCTATTTTTTTGATAATAACGAAAGGCGTTTTAACTGTAAAATCGTTACAATGGAAAAACGAGAACCCTCACGATTAATATAACCCTGCACTAATTTTTCTTTTCGTCACCCTAATGTTCACGCCATTATGCACTTTTAAATAATGACTATAATTCCTTATATAGTATTGGCAAAAAAATAACTACGCTCGCTGTCCTCCAGTATCATTATTTTTCAGACTATAATATTAATTGAAAAATGTATTTACCTTTATCAAAATTCTGTGTAAAAATGTGGGTGTAGATTGGATTGTATTGTATATTGTATTTGAAAAATCATAAGCATGATTTGCTTACGTAATTATTTTTAGCTATGGGTAGCTTTGATTCTTGTAAAATGTAGAATTATTTCCGAAAAATCCAACACAATACATATCTAATTTTATTGCAGCATAACCACACTATGCGGTTATTTTTTATGTTAACTTTTATTTGTTATCTGCATTTTCTGGTAAGTTATTACTTGAGAAATCCAAGCGTTCCACTGCATGATGAATATCAATGATTTACTAATGTAGTTGTTTAGAACCTCATTATTCTAGCAAATAATAATTAATAAATTGTTAGTTACCATTTCCATTCCTGATTCTTCTTAATGGTGAGCGTAAATACTCCCTCAAAGCACAATGCCAAGATGGAGGCGGACAAGTACCAGTAGTAGGGATCACTTTTAATCGAAGTAGCACGCCAGATTGCAATGAATCCATGAGTAGCAAAAATTATTCTAGTTAGGATAGCTTTAACAACCACAATTATTTCCCCCAATTTTGCCATCCTGTTGGTTTATTTTTTCGTACTTGATGTTTTCCTAACTTTCGTTAAAAATTTGAATTATTATTAAATGCATGCATTTCTGTCACAAGCTTATGATTTTGAATAGTAAAGTATGAGTAAATT
>JAAXYX010002289.1:0-18155 GCA_036851915.1 Ptenothrix huangshanensis
CCGTCCCTTCATTTATTCATTTTCAGTACTTAAGACCCCACAAAAGAAATTACAATGAAAAAATACAGTGAGAAAAACCAGAACATGAGCTAAGTAAGCTAAGCTAAGCAGAATTGTATATACAAGTACTATACTATACTATGACTATAAACTCACCAGCCAGTGCCAGTCCCATGTGGGTATCTATCTGTGGATTTAGATGTGGATTTACTTTCTATTTTTAGCCAGACCAGTCAGTACATACTCTCCTTCTATCCATGGCCATGGTAAGGAGAGACACTTTTAGATTCTGCCAATGAGAATCCCACTGTACTTTTAGAAGGACAACACTCCGAGGACAAAGACAAAATCACAATGACAATGACAGAGTGACAAAGCCATGGATGGAGATGGAATGCAGGAGGATGGTGAATTGTGAAATGTGGAAATTCGCTTTATATGAAATGGAATTAGACTTGGAATTGACAATCCGAAATGATCCACATATTTTTATTCTGTCGATTAAATTTTGAAAAGGCAGTTTTACTCAAGTAAAAGGAAGGACCTACAGGAAGGAGGGAAAGCAAAGTCATCGCGAAAGTCCGCTATTCTATTCATATGGATCATGGATGGGATCATTGATGGGATGGGAAGAAGAAAGCATCACACATGCCTCATCAATTCCACACCTAATCCTTCTTTATTCAACTTGAACAATTCAACCAAAGTCAGACGCAGTCATTTCAATGATAACATGTCAATCTTTCCTACGTAATCAAGTCAGTAAAACCAACCAGAAGCTGTACCTACTGGCTGTAGGACTAGACTCGGAGTGTATGTACTTTATAAGCACTACTTACTACTTATGTACCTACGAATAGATACGTCCAAGTGCATTCCTATTCCTTCTTCCCAGCAAGACTCCGTATAAATCATAGGCCTACTTAAATTTATATCCATCATTGTGTTTCTCTGCTGCTCCTGGTATTTTTTCATTTGAGCAATCCAATCATTCTACATTTGATTTTTAAAGTATGAGCAACCCACGGACATGAATAGTAATACAAGAACAAGTATCAAAATGGGATCAATAGGAAAATTTATAAATCCCCCAAACCCCCATATATTTTCATACAATAGAAAAACGCTTAGAATTTTGAAGACATTAGATGCATTATATTAAGGAGCTTAAGTGACAATTATAGCCACAGAGATTTCTGTTCCACTCAACTACTTATGTACATACTTATGTAAGTAAGAAGGCATTCAAATACGAATAAGAATTTGTTGTAAATATTTGTGGAATCTGGACAATCTCTCGTCGCCTCCTTCTCAATTCTCGTTTACCACTACTCTCGTTTTCTTTTCATTGGCTTTCTACCGTCATCAATTCCAGCTTATAGTTAGTAAGGAAGCGACAGTTGTAATATTAGTGTTAGGCGGATTGCCATAGTCATAGTTATAGTCGTAGTCCTAGTCCTAGTGGTTTCAATTGCCCGTGCATTGCACACTGTGTAGTATTGCATTGGAATTTCCATTGCCATTGTCATTGCTTGTGCAGTGTCATTTTCCAGGCCAAATCATTGAACCGATCCGATCCAATCCGATCCGATCCAGTGCATTCAGTGAAGACCATTACGAAAGAAAAAGGAAGGTGTTGGTGGTGGCTTGGTACACGACTGTATTCTTTTTCTTATTCTTATTCTTATAGTCTAGGATTTGAACCGGGACTGGAAGTGGAAGCAAGTTTACACGGGTAATGGGAATAGCAATAGCACGGGTACGGGTGCCAGTACGACTACGAGTTCGGGTAATGTGAATGGATGTTCATGTTCATGTTGATTTGATGCTCATGCAAATATGTGTGTAGGTACTCCATGAATTCCTCTGTCTGACTGACGATGAGTGTTCCTTCTCTCCACTTTGGCACAAGGGACGTATAAATTCATATTGGCTGGCGCCCATACTGATCATTCTCACTTGTTCACTTCAGCTTCTCGCTTTCCAGGAGTGAGTGGAGAAAGGCCCACAGAGCCAAGCCAAGCCAAACCAAGTCAAGCTAAGCCAAGCCAAGCCAAACCAAAGCAAGCCAAGCCAAGCCAAGCCAGTGAGAAAAAGAAAGAGAGAGAGAGACGTACACAGAGAGAAAGAGACGACGGGAGGAGAATAGCAATGAGAATGAGACCAGAGTGGGGAAAAGGGGAATAGCCCAATTGTACTCGACTCGACCGACTCTCCTTCTAAGACCAAAAGCAAAAGAAGAGAAAAAGGGAGAGAGTTCTGACTGAATAGTTGATTTCAAGAATATGGAAACAGACAGTCAGATAACAGACATTGAAGCCTGAGAGGGTCCGCTAGTCAAGTCATTGCATTAGTTGGTGGGTGACTTGGCTTTGGCTTTGGCTTTGGCTTTGGCTTTGGCTTTGGATTTGGTTGGGCCTTCTGAGCATATGCAATTTCACCGTATGTCTGTAGTATGTAATTGTAATACACAGTACATACATACACACTCCTGCTCATATACCTAATTCCCTTCCCTTTTTTACTAAATCGAATCCAATTCAAATTTTCGAGGGTCGAAAAAACCAAAGAGAAGACGACAAGGACAAGGACAATATCAACTTGCAGAGAAATGCAGTGCATCAAAATGCACAGGGGCATGCCTTGACGACAACGGCAGCTTATGCTTTATTTTTTTTATTATCTTCCACGCCAGTCCAGCTCAAGAATCAGTTCGATGGAGATGAAGTGCAGTGTATCGTCATCGACATTGTCATTGTCATTGTCATCGTCATCGTCATCGTCATCGTCATCCTCGCAGTTGAATGGTGATGATGCAAGCATCTCGGACTCTACAATTATGTATTGGACCATTGAGACATGGTTACTCTTGATACATAATACGATTAGGGATAGAGATGCCTATGTCGATAATAATGTCCATACCGCAAGCAACAGTAGGAGAGCTTGTGTATTGTACTCTATATCAACAGTGTTCATACTAATAGTAGGTACCTATGTAAGAGGAGCCCTATGTAAGGGAGAAAAAAATATAATAAGGAATCGATGCACATCCTCATTTCCTGGAACTGGAAATTGTCGACCTGAACCTGGACATGGGGAAGACAAGACCAGAGCGACAAGGAGGACAAGGAGGACAAGAGGAAGACAAGACAAGGAGAGCTGGAAGTGGAACTGAAACTGCTGTCAGCTGGAACGAAACAGATCACATTACATATGACACTTCGTGAGCGAGGGCCGGGCGAGTGGATCAATGCAATGCAATGTATCCTCCATGTGTCCAGTCTTATTTCTCGTCACTGCACTTGCTTCCTTCCTTTCTCACATTTCGCATAATGCTATCAGCATCAGCATCAGTTTCAGTCATCACAATAATGACACACTCTCTCTTCAATGCATCTTGGTGCATATACATACATACATAGGCACCTATGTATATCATGTGGAGTATAATGTACCTACCATTGTACATATTGCATCGGGTGGAGAAATTGTATGAGGCATGACCAGTCTCCATAGCATCGTAATTGTGATGGAAGGGAACGATATGGAATTCATACGAACCCCGTCAAAATGAACAAAGTAAAAAATCACAATGCATCTTAGAATTTTATAGATGCTTTGAGCCTAGGGTACACTGCAAAAACTAAATCATTTCAAACCTGAAAAAACGCAGTCTGTAGGCATCTGAAGTGTATGTATAACTTTAAAACAAAATGCCTCTTGAACATTGTGATATTGTCGATGAAGAATCTGAATGAGGTAAATCCAAATGGCTCTAAAAACAAAATTACCTGATGTCAAAACACCTTCAAAGCAAAATTACCTAAATCCATTAGAATTTTTAAACCTTTTCAAAATTCCTAAGAGAGGAAATTTTGAAGCGTTCCAAAATTGCTAAAATAGGAATTTTTAGACGTTTCAAAATTGTTAAAATAGAAATTTTGAAGCGTTCAAAAGTTGCTAAAACAGGAAATTTTGAAAGGTTCTAAAATTGCTAAAATATAAATTTTGAAGCGTTCAAATGTTGCTGAAATAGGAAATTTCGAAACGCTCAAAAGTTGCTAAAATAGGAAATTTCCAAACGTTCAAAAGTTGCTAAAATAGGAAATTTTATAACGTTCAAAAATGGCTAAAATAAGAAATTTTTAGGTGCTTCAAAATTTCAAAAATAGGAAATTTTGAAACGATAAAAATTTGCTAAAATAAGAAATGTTTAGACGTTCAAAAATTCTTAAAATACAAAATTTTGAAACGATTCCAAATGTATTGCAATGGATTTAGACAATTTTGTTTGCGTTCATAACTCTATAAAGTTGGAGGAGCTTTTCAGCGTTGAAAATGCATCAGTTTTTACCATGTACCTTAACAGTATGTGAAGTAAACCTTCGGGTGTAATAAAAACAATACTTCTCCCTCTCCCATTCGAAATCGTCATCGTCCCATATACAAGTACCAAGTCGTTTGAGTCCAGTGAAACTGTCGCTGTCACAACAAGTCAAGTCCCATCACAGTCTTATTTACATCGGGAGCATGAGCCAGAGCAAAATCAAATCCCACATCCGTCAACATCCCTGTAGTATACAGCTCATTTTCATCATCTTCCCAGCACAGAACAAAATCCATCAAAGTTTCATGTCAGAATCTTGGAATCGGTTGTGCTCACTGCAGCTGCAGCCAGTTATTATTTCCCAGCGATTGCATGCATGCATGAATAGTTTAGTGGTAGCAATAGCAATACCAATGCAGTAGGTCATTCATTATTGAATTTTGCAATTACTGCATTCAGCAATGCAGATTAAAATATTGATTG
Source organism: Ptenothrix huangshanensis (assembly GCA_036851915.1). Taxonomy (NCBI): domain Eukaryota; kingdom Metazoa; phylum Arthropoda; class Collembola; order Symphypleona; family Dicyrtomidae; genus Ptenothrix; species Ptenothrix huangshanensis. Next base: position 4,814 of record JAAXYX010002289.1, read on the forward strand.
GTAAGGTAGGACTAGATGTAGGAGCTACTAATATGCAATGCAGTCATGTACGTATGAATGCAAAATGCGAGGCATTAAGGATTATGAATAATGAAGGAAGTAAGGAAGGAAAGACGGACGGGAGAGGTTTTCTAAAGATAGACAGCTGCATCTATATAATAGTGGAATGAGATTGGTTGCAAGTTGTGGCTCTGGTGACGGTGACAGACATGGACGACGAATGCTTTCACGCCGTCAACGAAGATGACAATTACCCTGAATTCTCGTCTTTCACCAATTCAACCACAGCTTTCAGCCCACCCAACCCAACAGGAGCAGCCAGCCAGTAGCGTAACTAGGCGTAGGTCACGCAGGCATAAATATACAAAGTATTTTTTAAAATACACTACTATCTTTAGGATCTGCACGAAAAATACGCATTTTTTAAAAATGTTGAGAAAAACGATGCAGTTTTTTTTACATTTACAAGGAAATAACTAATAAGGAATAAATGAAAGAGTTTTTTCAAATTTAGAAGAAAACGACGAGTTTTTTTTCAAATTTACAAGAAAATGACGCTGTTTTTTTCAAATGTATAAGAAAACGACGCTGTTTTTTCAATTTTATACGAAAATGAAGCAGTTTTTTCAAATTTACAAGAAAACGGCGAGTTTTTTGTTTAAACACAAAAACAACGCAGTTTTTATCAAATTTACAAAAAATGACGCAGTTTTTTAAATTTACAAGAAAACGATGCAGTTTTTTTCAAATTTATAAGAAAACGACGCAGTTTTTTTAAATCTATACGGAAATGGTTCACTTTTTTACAACTGACACAAGATAAGATACAGTTTTTTTTAAAAAATTTTACCCTTGAGATCAAGTTTTTTACACGAAAACAGATCCTACGGGCGCTACTGAAGCCAGCATCTCACTCGACGACTTAACGAGAACAACAACGACCCAAATGCCAGCAAGAAATCGACAGCGACATCGAAAACGATGTAAAGATTCCTTGTCCACTGCACTTCTCCAAGTTCCATGTGCAAGAGTAAGAGTAATAAAAAATATACTGTGCCTTCCCTGGCTATGGCTATACATAGGGACGTGGGCAGCATGATGGAATGTACCACACCATACCACACCATATCACACCATACCATACTATACCATCATGTGATGGGATGTGAATACTCTGAAGAAAGTGTGAGAGGAGGGACAGGAAGTCACTTATTTTGATCTGACCAAAAAAATGAAGAATTGGAAAAAAAGGGAAAGATGGGAATCTCTGTAGAATGCATGGAGGGAAGTGAAGAGGAAAAGAAACATCAATATGAGAAGCCATACTAAAAGCAGTAGGAAAATGGAACATGAAACATAATGTAGAATGTTGTAGCTTGTTGGATTCGAGGTGATGTTTGAAATCTCTCGCTTTCGTCTCCTCGTCCTCTTGCATTATAGATCATACACTGAATCCCATCGTGTCCAAGTGCAGTTTGCAATGCAACGCAGTATGCAATGTATGTGGCTACATAAGATACAGGAGAACAAGGAAAGAGCAAACAAGTGAAACAAGGAACGTGCACAGATTCTACTTCTCCATTCCTTCCATCCTTTTTTAACCCTCCTCAACAATTTTCAGTGTCACTGCCAACTTTCATTCAAGCCACAACATAACAACACTCCGGTTCCAGTTCAACTTCCAGCTCCATTTCCATCCAAACCAAACCAAACCAAACCAAACCAACGCAACGCAAACCAACGCAACGATATTAGTATTTCCACTGAAGGAAAACAACCTTGGCTCAACCCCTGCACTTTTCCATGCACTCGCTCCAAATCCAAATCCAACTCAATGTCAGCTGTGCATACTTGGGCTTGGGACACGGGTGCATTTCCTAGGATAGTGATATTGCAGTAAAGTATCCCGGCATTTAGTTATGGATGCGGATGCAGAATACAGATTTGCTTGCGGAGGACCAGAACCAGAACCAGAACCAGAAAGAGAAACAGACAAGGACAAAACATGTGTTGAAAAGGACACCTACACGACTATCATCACCACAACCACCACTTCACCGACTCGTCATCCTCATTCTCATTCTCATTCTCTTCCTCGTCCTCATATATCACTAATTCATTAGACGAATTTTTCTGTTTAAAAATTCACGTCACTTGGGACCAGGAGTAAAGTAAAGTAAAGTGAGGCTACGAGACCATTAGTTGGATGTGGATTCCGAGAGGAAAGCGAGAGTTGCTAAATGAGGCGTAGCGGATGAACACGGAGAACAACTCCAACTCTATCTTTGAATTTCTACATACACACAAGTGACACAAGGACCTATGATCCTATGTACCTACATGCGTAATTTGCCATTTTCATTTTGATTTCGTGTTCAAAGTTGAGACGATCATGTCATAGTCATGTCATTGCATGGCATGGCATGGCATGGCATGGCATGGCATGGCATGACATGACATGACGTTGTATTAGTAGTCACAGTCTGACGCAGGTTTTCAGTGCGTGTGTCTCAGTCTCTGTCTCCGTGCTTACATATGCTCGGAGTTAAATGGGACTTTGACTCTGAATCTACTGTGCACTTGTACCAACACCAACCAAGACTAACCCAGCTCCCGCACTTTAGACGCTCATCAAATTTTGTGGCTGTGGGTGTTGATAATATGTAATGATGATTATGGGATGCTTTGGGGATAGTTATTGGCAGTGACGACGAGAGACGGGAATGGGAAAGGACGAGAAGGAGAGCGAGAACGAGAGCGAGAGCGAGGGAAGGGTGACGATCGAGAGTCGAGAGAGAGAAAGAAAGAAAGAACATGGTCTCATGTATTGCATATGTTGCGATTGGGATGTTGTTGATGGTTGATGGTTGATGGTTGATGGTTGATGTTGATGGGTGATGGTGATTTGGTGATGGTATGGTGGTGATTTGATGATTCACCAGATTGACTTTGATCCTTTTTTTCGACTCATTCCCTGTTTACACTTACACCCTTCCCTTCTTTTTCCTTTCCTCGGTCCCACAGACACTTCTCTCGTCCTCAATACGATTACAAGAAAATAACACAATCTGTTTTACGTCTCACAGCTGCATTTACTCCAATACAAAATGCACTTACGCTAAAGAATTTTACGACCTACACTTCCAGCTCTCAATTATATGTATGTAGGTAGTAGGTAGGTAAGTAAGTAGCTTCACCATCAAATCATCAACCAGACGCACATCCCTTGTGGATCTTGAGGATCTTAGTCATTTATTCAAACGCATGGTACACAAATGCTTATACATATATAAGAACAAGAACGAATGCAGTTCCAAGTTACACGCACCCCTTACAGATATAGATATATGCACACCGCCAAGAAAGAGCAAAGATTAACAGTATCAAAGCTGGATCATGGATGGAATTGTAAATAGTGAGATTGCAAGTGTAAATCATTCAGCACGTTCTCCATCTCCACTCATCGTCATCGTCAGTCAAATTTCAGAATCGGAATTCAAATTCCCAATCCCAACCAACACCAAATCCGACTGGAACCTTTCAAAGTTTTAATTGATTGCCTTTAAGTGCGATAGGAACGGGAATAAGAACACGAGTGACAGCAAAGGAACATCAACGACTACAGTATGGTGAAATGGTACTGGAAGTTTTTCAATGGCCTCTCATGGAATATTAATAATTGGAATGGCAATGGAGTAAGAATACATACACATGTATAGCTTTAAGTAATTTGCTTATCTGAAGAAATCAATGGACACACCACTTCACCATAGACACTGGTCCCAGACCAGGCCAGACCAGGCCAGGCCACACGGGACAAAAACAACGATCCATCAAAATGCATTCATGTAGTTTCCACTTAACAATTTAGCATACTATGTGTGTCAATCCTTCCTCTAGTCTAGGATTCTAAAGTACGTGTTGATACAATGCATGTCCTGTTCGGACCCTACAAAACAATTTCAAATTGGCCATTTACTCCGCAAGGTCCTTCAATCATTCATGGACATTAAATGGGAATGTTGAACAAGGCACTTTTTCTAGTTCGTAATCTACACATGTGACTACACTTGTTTTCATTTGCTTTACTTTGATTTGCTTTACTTGCTCCGCTTCTTGTGAGAACTGGAATTTAATGACGATCAAGTGACGTGAGGATGAAAGAGAGTGACCAACGGAAGAAAATCGGGGAAATAACAATAACATTCTCAAGATCAAGCCGAGACGATCACGATCACCATCACCATCACCATCACCATGAACATGAACATACGTAGGTACATATTTCTCTCGTGTTATTCTCGCTCTGGTTCTCATTCTCCTCGCTCTTCTTGTTCTCCCTGGACGAAGAAGATGGTTATGGTTGGGAATGTGGAATTCCAATAGCTCATCTGGTGGGGATACATCATCCACATGACAAACGTCAAAGTCAGCGTCAAAGTCAAAGTCAAGTCAACTTCTAGCTTCAGTCCCAACACCAACAGTTGTGTTGTATTCCTAAGAAAAGGGGTGGGATGGGGGAGGTGTGAGGACGCGGACGGGAAAAGTGAGCACCAAAGAACAGTCGGGAACGCCGACGCCTCATCAGTCTATAAGAATAAGAATATGCCAAAGCCAAAACTAACACTAGAGCATTGCCTTTGACGTTGCCCTTCCCTTCCCTTCCTTTCGAATCCGTAACTTGTATCGAGAAAGGAAGAAACTTAAACTTGGAAATCTTATTAGGGACTAATCAATCAAAATCAATTTAAGAGTAGAACAGCACTTGAACAATTTTATCTTCCTATGCATTATATACCTATATATATATCCAGAACAACAAACATACACATAGTACATACTAATGACTGTGACTGTACCATTTTCACTTTATACTTTACCCTTGATACTTGATACTAAATGCCAGTAGTTTTGCAACAGTACATAATTACAGTATAACAACCACAACAACTTATTCTTGGGAAAATCTACTACAGTGTACAGTGTACATGCATATGGAAAAAGTATGATGTGTAGTGTGGCCGTGGCTAATCGACTGGACCGATGAGATTTGGCTTTGATTTGGCGTTGATTTTGGCCTTAGCTTTGGTTTTGGTATTGGTTTTGGTTGTAATTCCAATCCCAGTTCCGATTGTCTTTGGCAATAAACCTCGACTTTTATGCAACTGATAGACTACAAGGATTCTATAGCAAGGAAGACGTTAAGAAGTTAAGAAGTAAAGAAGTTACTTGGGGAATGTGTGTATCTGAAATCCTAAAATGTACACACTTTTTTTTATTTTTTACTATCTTTTATTACATTGGATGAAAAATGAAAACCGGACAGACAAGGATATCTTGACAGGACTGTCATAAAAGAAGAACAAAGTGCGTAATTTTCCTCCTCATGACTGAAGCTTTGGCTCCTTCCTCATGGCACCGTCACGTTTAAACCAATAGTATACTAATTGTAATGACGATAATGATAATAATAATGATATGGAATGCGTGGTGGGTAAATGAATGGCGGGCTGATGTACATACATACCAACTACCAACATACCTTTATTATTACTTACCTAGGTATGTTATGTTCTCCTGTTGTTCTTGCGTTTGTTTTTCCTTTTGCTTTTGCTTTGACGACACTCGCTCCAAGTTCCAAGATTGAATGCCCAAGCACGTTTTACACTCACTCAACTCACTCGCAATCGCGATCGCAATCCTCAATTCAATGGGGGTAATTAATTACAAGGTTTTACATGTAGTACTTACTCATAGTAGACGCCACTCCAGGTCCAGGATCAAGTATATAATAAAACCAGGTGTCTTGTTCCTGGTCTACCAAATTGCCAAATACCGATGCCAATACCAATACCAATGCCAATGCCAGAGAGATAGAGGGTTTGTACACGCTTCATTAGATCTATTTATCATTATCCTTGGATCACACACATCTACGCATTATTATGCCATGTAGGTAGACAGAGAGCGACATGTGAGAGCATACGGGCTATCTCGCTTCGCATCACATCCTAATCCTAATACAAGTTACAAAGTACCCATTCCTTCTATCAGTAATCTCACATCAACTACTCCACTGCAGGATAATGTATGTAACTACACTCGTCTAATAAATCCAATCACTTTAAACCGTCAGCTTTTCAATATTAAATCAACATTTTCAACAATTTATATCGTCTCAAGTGCAGTGTTCAATTTATCAACGATTACCAACCATACCATGCCATACCATGCCACTCTACAGTATAGATTCTGGATACGAGATTACAGGTATTAGAATCTAATCATTTGAGTTAATGTCCCAGTTGAATTCGTACTTGTATGTAGGTATTTGAATTTCTTCTCTCTTGTAGAGTAAATAATTCTTGGAGGATGTTGAACAATTTCATAAAATTGCTAACATCAAACATTAAGATAATGCATACCTGTACATCCACACATATTTCACTCACACTCACGAAATACATACAATCACGTCAAAGCAAAGCAAGGCAAAGCAAAGCAAAGCAACCAAGTCAAGTCAAAGCCAATTTAAAGATTTTGAGGGGAGGCGGTACGATATGCAGTGCACTGACTTAATAAAAATTCAGTAGCATGGCATATTCATATGAGCCACGTGCATTCTAATCCTTCTCCTCATGCCTCCCTGATATATGGCTATGGCTATGGCTATGTGTGGTAGTATTAATACTATTATCTTTTATCGACACAAGACAATATACATACGCGTGAAATTGTGGGTCGTTCGTACGTAGGTGCGTATGGAATTAAGTACGGTAGCGTTCCTCTAATGTAATGTAATGTAATGTAATCTAATCTAATAGAAGACGATGCGATGCGATGCGATGCGATGTGATGCGATGCAATGTAAAATGCAATGCAATGCAACGTAAACGTAATGTAATATTCTTGGCGTACCTATCTAGGAAAATCAGGATGAGTTTAGAATGGACATTTATATGCAAATGGAAAGCTTGGTGCTCGTGTCAGAATTCATATGGAATCAAGGAATACGGGAATAAAGGAATAAACCGTGAAGAAGTTTGATAACTTTACTCCTTACTTTTCACATGTTCACACGCAGTCCGCTTAAGGACAGTCAGTACAGTGAGTGAATGAGGGAGAGATGAAATGACGAGGAGAAGACCTGACTCAAGAGCGTGTCAAAATGTGTATGAGAAGGCATCATTGGAAATAATGAGATATTAACACAAGTGCTCTGGTCATACCATATCATTTCATCCCGCACCATCCCATCATTTCCTTTCCATGACTAACTACATACCTCCCTACTACATACATACATATTTCCCAATCTCCATATAGATTACCTTCTTCGCCTTCCACCTCCACCTCCACTCTCACATTAGTTTTTCTATCAAACTTTTCCACTATTCTTATACAAACATACGATACACTTACGCACCTAGGTCTAGAAGTCTGGTACAATTTACCATAAAGTTTCATGGTACGATGCGATGCAAAAATGATACACCTTCAAGCTACTTTAAAACTTTAAACAGAATAATTTCAATATTTTGAATAACCTTTTTAGCTATTATTACTTTTGAAATTTTTAAATCCTGTAATTTGCATAGGAGTCAAAATGTATTAAAATACATAATATACATAAGCCATAGTGTATGCTAAATACTAAATACCTAAATGTGTTAAATGCCTTGAAGAAAATTCAAAGGCACATAAATATTTTATAATGTAAGTAGGAATGTAATGGAAATCTCTTTCTTGTAGAAATGAATTCAATTTGCATTTTTCCATCTATTTCCAGACAAAGATACCCACGTGTAATTCTTAGTCGTATGAATTTGGGAATTTTTAGAACGCCTTTTTTATGAAAGGCGAAGAGTGTAATTTTATGTAATATTTTTAATATGTATTTTAAATTACCAAAAAAAGAATTTGTGATAAAAGTTCAGGAGATTTTTATTTTTTACAGTTACATGCATTTTCCATCCGATTTTTATTTCTGGGCTTGTAACTTGAATTGAGTTAAAAGACTGCTATCAAGTAGTCATTGCTGTCACACTGAAATGAATCACTGAACAAATACAGCATTTATGCAGTAACTTTAATTAGAATTGACTTAAAAGACGTTTCTATAAAAATGATTCTTTCTCTGGATTGTTCTTTATACTACAGTAACAATAAAAGGGAGTACCCTAACACAAAAGTCATGATGATAATTTCAATAATCTGCTCCATTGCAATTGCAATTCCTATTGCAATTCCAATTGATATGTAAGTATTTGAGCTGAAACATTTTGCCTCTTTCGCTCTCCAGAGCCCTACCAGCTGTCCAAGTTAAATTCCTTCATTTTTATTTTATTGCTCCTACTGAACTGAACTGAACTGAACTTGTTCTCATTCTTGTTCTTGTTCTTGTTCTAGTCTTCCACTTCCACTTGGTCGTCCACTACTTTCTTTCAAATCCTACCACTTCTTGGACTCCACAGAAGTTTTAGCAAGTTGTCGTTTTCAAGTGCCTACTGCGTCCCAGTTGACTACGCCACTTGACCCGAGATCACCATGACGAGCACGATCAGAATCGCTATCTCGATCTCGATCACGATCACGATCACAATCACAATCACGATCACGATCTGTAACTGTATGGATGGACGACGCTGTGACTGTGACTGTGACTCTGGCTGTCTGCACATTTCACCCATCCTTCCTATGCTATGTAGGCCTGTAAGACTTCCCCGAGCATACATACATACATACATAGGATAGGCCAAACATTGTCAAAGTCAGAGTCAGAGTCATGCTAACGAGAAGGAATTGATGAAAAATTGTAGATCAAGTGTACTACTGACCATGGACAGAAAGAAGAGGATCAAAAAAGTTATAGTTGACTACTGTGCCTATCATCCACAAAAATCCAGCAAGGATATCTATAAATGTCTATGCCTATACCTATCCAAGTCAGCCAATCTACTGTACGTGTAAACCCTCCACTTTTTCCTGTGTATAAAGGCACAGTCAAAGACAAAGACAGAAAGAGAAAGAGAAAGACGAGGAAATGTTTCTCTAACTATCCTGACATTCTCATATTGTTCATTCCATAGCTTTTCTTTTATCATAAAAGTCCAAGGAAATACATAAAGTTTCGCAGATGACCTAAAACTGTCCATCAGCAAAATTGAACGGGAACTATTACTCCTAGTACATACATATGCAGTATGTAGTGCACAAATATAGTGCGGGTGTGTTGTAAAGTCATGCCATGCCCTAGCTCATGGTAGTAATAGTAATAGTAATAATAGTATAGAGAACATACTCTTATATTACCATTACATCTATACTTAAAAGCATATTCTCCAGCTCTAACATCTAACTCCAGCACCAGCACCCGTCCAAAAGTCTCACTCTTGCAATGAGAAAACAAATCTAAATCCTTACTTTTATGATTTTCTTCGCCTTTCTGTAATTCTGTCTGTCTCTGGGATGATAATAACATTCATGTCATCGTCATCGTCATCGTCCCTGTCATTCCCATTGTCATTGTCATTGTCATCTTCACTGTAATGTCAATATTCCTTGCGTAACTTATTTAGGAAAATCTGCACATTTCAAATGCATAGTGGGCCTGTCGTATGTAACTTCATAATGATTTCTTTCACCATGGCATGGCATGGCATGGCTCTGGCTTTGATGAAGCTCAAGAATGAAGCAGCAAAAGGCTATATCTACATTTTTGACTGTTTGAAATCCCAGATTTTCCACGAATAGGTATTTTGCAGTGGGCTGGACTTGGAGATATTACAGTTTACAGTACAGTGCATGAATGACAGGGAAGAACGTTCATTACACTGCAAATATTTGCTCTTATCCCACTTCCTCTCCGTCCGTTGTAATAATAGGATAATCTCATAACAATGTCTTTAGATACTCCATATCTGTACATAAGGACGGAAGAGAGTCCAGTCCATTGCTTCACTTTCACTTCCCTCCATGCAATAATTGGAATCGCAATCATAGTACGTACATACAGAGAGTCAGTGGCAGTGGAAAAAGCAATAGGAGTAGTGAGTAGTACAAAGCTGATGACAATGACTATGTGATCCTTGCATTCACAATCGCATTCGTTTTCATTCGCTTGTTTGTCTCTACTCCGTGAAGCTGGGAAATGGATGTGGATAAAAGTATAAAAGTGAATGGAATTATTATAATATTACTCGAGACCTGAGTTTGACTCGTTCTTTCGTAGGCTCGTTGGTTGATTCGTTATTTCGTTCATTCGCTCTTTCCTTTGGTTCGTGTCTTCCGGGTGACTAAACAGCATATCAATTTAGATTGGGTACATGGAAGTTGTAAGTCCTGTGAATCCGACAAGCTTTTCTACATCATCTCCTGTATTGATCAATTCATTATCTTTTAAGGATGATGATGATGATGACGACGATGATGATGACGACGAGGTAGAGGACGAGTGGAGGACGACAGCGATGATGATGATGATGATGATGATGATGTTCATGATACTCTCATCCTCGTTCACTTTGTAAATATTGATTTTTCTTTGCAAATCTACTCATTCAGTTCCGTCATCCTTATCGTAGTATGCATGTATGTAGGTGTAGGTACTCTTCACTATTCCTGTTCCTGGTATGAATCCACATTGAGAAACCCCAGCATTATATTAGTTTGCTACCCAAACTTATCCTGGAGCTGGACTTTTATCATTTAGAAAACTAATCATCATTATATTAAACTCTAATCTACAGCCCTATTCCGGTAAATAATGGGTTCATTCATATTTTCCCTAAAGCTTATTTTCTATTCTCTATAATTCCGTTCATTTCCTCAGTTTCAGCTTCCCAACGAGAACGAGAAAGGCTCATCCAATTTTCGCAGAGACATATGTAGGTACCTATGTACATTCGTAGGTACGAAGCTAAGCATGTAATATTCTTCTTCCTCGAAGCGCAGGTTAAATATTGTCATAGTCATTTTCATTGACATGGCCATTGTCATTATCATAACTAGAGGAGATCGTACCATAAACCATCTTTCACATCTTTTCTTTCGTATATATTATTTAATTTTCTCTCTTCGATTTTAGATTCTAATCAAATTAAACTGTTTGACTTTTCCTCCAGCATTTTGTTCCTATATGGAGTATATACCTATATAGAGGATGAAGGAGCTTGTAATAATTCATTCAAATGGCCATGATCAGTTATTAGACACTGAAACTAAATAATGACAATCGCTGCTTTATGTACATATGGACTGTAATTCCAACAGTTCCAATTTCAGCCTTTAACTGGCTACACAATTAAGAATGATTCAAATCCCCGTTATTAATTGTGCTTTCATTTTTTGAAAGAATTCATTAATTTTAATTACCTATAAGATTTTATTGTGCAATTTAAATTGTATTTGACTGAAAAGCTATTACTTTACTGCTAATCTCCTATGCCTGAGATATGTACGTTTATAATGGAACAGCGTTTTGGTTTTGGCACTTTATGTAAGTTATGTTGGCATAACGCGTAGCTATTGAAAATGGAACTCAATTTGGCAGCTGCCTGTAAGTCGAAATTGAAATTTGTTTATTTATGAGTGCTTATTTATGAACTTGTACAAATCAATCATAAACTGTGACTGGGACTGTGGCATGACTTCTATAGGAATATAAAAGAACAAGGCCAAGCCAAGCCAAACCAAGCCAGGACCCAGAACCAGAACCAGAACCAGAGCCAAAGTCAAAACCTTAATCAGACCAGAACCAACCCGAATTCAGTCATCCAGATGCACGTGTTGGAATTGCATAAGGAATTCTAAAGAAACGACTACTTGTGCAGCATGCAGCCATGGCAGTTGTAAAATGTAGCGTGGAAGATATTACGACCTAGGACATGTAGACTGCAGATGTAGGTATACATGTAGCCGTATATAAATAGTCGGTAGTGACTGGAAAGTACACAGTTTAGTCATGTGGGATATGAGTTATAGACATTAAGAGTATAGGTATACATGCATTTATACACGCAAGGCGTAAGGTTCCTGTCCTTTATTACCTCCGTTGCGTTGCTTCGTTTTCGTCTTGTCTTGCCTTGGTGTGAGAGCAGGGCAAGATATTTTGCTCTCTCGGCATATTTCCTACACTCGACTCCAAGACTTGTGCGAACTCACATCCTCGTCAGGACATCAGCATTGCACCAGGCACAAGGCATACTAGCATTGGAGCCAAGTCAAAGTCAAAGGCAAAGGCAATAGAAAATGCAAAGGGAACGGTAATGCGAGTTAAAGCCAAAGCCAATGCCAAAGCCAATGCCAAAGCCGAAGCCATTTTCAATTGGAGTGAAAAAGAGAACACATGGACGGCATGGATGGAAGCCCAAGTGGAAGCGGAGCTATGTGCATTTCCACTGCAGCCTGCTAGTCCAAAGTGACTGAGTGAGTTGGAGGGAGAACGTGAACAAGGATTTTATTTTGAGGGACAAGTGGTCAGAATGATTGATGAGCGAGTGTGGTAACCGTTTTTCTAAATGCTTCTCCTCCACCGTGTGCAACTTTTTCACAGCATACCCCCATATCCACTGCCTACATATATCAATGATGTATGGTGTGGTATGGTATGTATGTTATGTGCATGTGCACGCTTATCGTTAGTCCATGTGTGGAGTAAGCAATTTACATGGTTTACAATATACCTACGTCGGTGCATCAATATAGGGCAGATTTTAGACACTTGGGCAGATAGAGTTGGGTGGACGTGGACGTGGACGTGGTCGTGGTCGTCAAGTCCTTGTGTTGTGTGATGTGTGAGCATAAGGATTGTAACCTTTGGAGTGAAAGCCTATTGTTGGAACTTCCAAGGAGGTTGGTCGAGCAAAAAGGATCAACGAAATAAACACCACACCATACCACACACACACATTCCCGTGCCACTCTTATATCATACGGTGAGAATCAGAATGGGTACAGTGTACCAGTACCAGTACCAGTACCAGTAGAAGTACCAGTACCAGTACTAGCCTTTTCTCACACTATATGTATAGGTACCTACTTATCTACTTTAAGAATACCAAAGGACAGCATTCCGAGGAAACTATTGCGTAGGTACACTGTAAAAGCTGGTGTATCTGAAAAGACTAAAGCCTACTTGAAATTATTAAATTTTTAAACGCAGTTAGGACGCATCTCAACTTCTCCTAAAGTGCATCTAAAAATCTGAAATGCATCTAAAATGTAATTAAAACGCATTCAAAGCCATTTCATCTCACAGTCCAATTTGGAAGAGCTTTATTAGAAGAGAAAAAATAGACGCTGTTATAAGGTCCAAAATAAAACGATAAAAACTGTACAAATT